>SNQJ01S0123485.1:0-26784 GCA_010110895.2 Picea sitchensis | reverse complement strand
TCCATATATAGGGAACATAAGGTGACCATCCATGAATGGATGCGTCCCTTGAATAATCAATAACTATTTGTTATTATTATTTACTTATTATATACTATAGTTAATAATCAATTAATAATTATATTATTAATTATTATCTTTAGAGAATGTCTTCCCGATGTTGTCCAAACATCAACACAAGATACCAAGTGTGAAACATTAGATCATGCATTGATAGGTATATGAACTCCTCAAACCCTCAAGATTGTAGGATACATCAAGAAGAAAAAAGTTATAGTACTTGTTGATTTAGGTGCTACCCATAACTTCATTGATAAAATATTAATAGAGTGTCTCAATTGTTTTGTGTACCCATTAACAGATTTTCAAGTGTTAGTTGTTAATGGGAGAAGTATTGGTTGTGATGGAAAATTCCACAACATCAAACTTAGTATGGGAGACTATAACTTATGAAGCCCCATGTATGTCATTCCTATTGGAGGAGTAGATGTGGTTCTAGGGATTAAATGGTTCAGAACTTTGGGTACAATTTCTAGAAACTATAATGATTTACTTACGAGAGTCAAAGTCAAGGGAATTTAATATGAATCAAATGAGTTAAATCTCCACCCTCTCAAATGATCAACTCACATATAATGGAAAAATCTCCTTAAAAAAGGTTGTAGTGGAGTTATTACAAGAGTTTGTTCTATGGAAAATGAAGCAAGATGATGAAAATATTCCATTATAATTAAAATGTACCCTAGAAAAGCATCATAGAGTCTTCGAAGAAATTCATAAAGGGACACATCCATATATATATATTGAACATCGAATTGAGCTCATACCGAGAGGTATACCTCCTAATAAAATACCTTGTAGATACCTATAACAACAAAACAGTGAGATTGAGAAAATGATACAAGACATGTTTGATGTAGGTATTATTCAAACAAGAAAGAGTTCATTTTCAGCCTTGGTAATAATGGTGAGAAAAAATATAACTCTTGGAGAATGTGTCATGATTATGAAGATGCAAACAAAATCACCATCAAGGATAAATTTGCCATTCCAAATATTGATGAACTATTATATGAGCTTCATGGGGTGGTTTACTTCACAAAGTTATATTTTAAATCAATATATCATCAAATTAAATTGAGGGAAGAATACATTCTCAAAAACAAATTCAGAACACATAATGGCACTGTGAGTTTTTGGTCATGCCTTTTGGGTCTAGTAATGCTCCTTCAACTTTACAAAGTTTTTCGAAGAAAAATTATGACCTCATCTTAGAATGTTTGTGTTGGTTTTCTTCAATGTTATACTTACCTATAGAAAATCATGAAAATAACACATTAAACATGTGGATAAAGTACTACAAATACTTTAGAATGTTCAACTGTATGTAAAAATGTCCAAATATGATTTTGAGAAACAAGAAGTAGAGTATTTGGGTCATATTATTTCATAGGAAGGGGTTAAGGTTGACCCTCTAAATATTCAAGGTATCACAAAATAGCCAATTCCCAATAAAATCAAGGGTATTAGAGGATTTTGGGTCTTAAAAGATATTATAGAAAATTTGTTAAATGATTAAGAATACATTACAGGCACACTCACATCTCTCTTGAAGAAAAAATCATTTGTATGGAATGGAGAGGCTACCTTATCATTCTCACTCTTAAAGGATGCTATAACATCTACATTAGTGTTGGAAACACTTAATTTTGGTAAAACATTTGCATTCGAATGTGATGCATCATGACAAGGAATTGGAACAATATTGGTGAAAATAAGGGACACCATTGGCTTTTTAAAGTAGACTACTCAAGGGAAAAGAATTGGTAAAATCTACTCAATAGTAGTTAATTTACATGTAACCAAGAATTAATGGAGATAATGTCTCATTGGAAGGAATTTTAAAGTGAAAGAAAACCATGATAGCCTAAAGTAACTTTTGGAGCAAAGGATCTTTTCAAAAGAGCAACAAAAATGGGTAGCTAAAATGAAAGGATTTGATTTTGAAATAATTTACAAAAAAGAGAAGGAGAATGTGATAGCAAATTCACTATCCATAATAGAAGAAGCATCCAACTTATATCCTAGTACACATTACATTCTTATGTGGTTGGAAGAAGCTCGCCATGAATGGAAGATAATAGTACTAGATAGAAAATACAGTGTCTAAAAGAAGAGGAAAACTCTATGGAAAAATGGGATATGAAGAAACATTCTTTGGTACAAGGATATAATATTGTTATGGCATGAATCAAAGTTGAAGCAACAAATATTAATGGAGTCTCTTAACTCTCCCATGGTGGGACATTCATGGTTCCTTAAAACACATAAAAGGATCACAAGAGAACTTTTTTGGGGAAGGAATAAAGATAGACATTCAAAAATTTGCAAGATAATGTTAGGTGTGCCAAAGAAATAAAGGAGAGACTATTAAGACTCTATTTTTACATCAACCCTAAAATATATCTAATTAAAGATGGGGAGAGCTATCAATAGACTTCATTATAGGTTTGTCAAACGCAAAAGGTAAGGATGTCATTTTTTGGTCATGGATAGACTCACAAAAAATCTACATTTTTATGGAATTCAGAGTATATATACAAGCAGCCAAATTGCAGAAGTTTTCATGAAAGAAATTCATAAGCTTCATGGATTTTCTAAAGTAAAGTAATAGTAAATGATAAAGATCCAAAATTCATAAGCAATTATTGAAAGGAGTTATGGAAGATAACATTAATCAAATTAAACGAACAAATCCAATAAGTCAACTAGATTGAGAATAGTGCTATAATACAACATATCACACAACTACTAAGATGTTCTCAATTTCAATTTCAAACTCTTGATGGATATCTAGATCCTACCTATCACATCATTTTTATAGGACTATTTTGGGCTGCAAAGATACTTCGACCGCCACCGAGGTAAGTAATGTATCCTCCTCTAATTTATTAATTCGACCATATGTTATGTTTCTCTGTAAATTAAATACTGGTCAAACATTTGGGTAGAGAGCATAGCAGCATAACATGGGGCAAAACAGGAGGAAGAAAGATTTGGGCATCCTTATTTTGGCGGCCTTGACCATATTTTTCTCTGGGCAGCTACACAAACCATCGTCATTTTTATCGTGAGTTAAGTTTTTGAAGTAAAATTAGTGTTTTTGCCTCTGACAGAGAACATAGAAGACTTGGAGGAGCTTAGCTAATGGAATCTGGCTATTTTAATGTTATTCTGGATTATCTTAATGTTCTTCTGGGAACGATTTAGCTTTTTCCAAGACAAATTACTGTTAGGGCATTTGTTGATGGTTTTATTCTGTTTAGAATATGCCAGGCAGATATTCCGCTACCAGTAAAGACGGATTTTATATGGTTGTTCATTAACGTTGTTGCATCGATAGAAATAAATTATTTACTTAATGATTAATCCGATATTTACCCACAGTCACAATGCCTCTAAATAAATCCCTTATGAGAGTAAAGACAAAATCAAATATTAGCGACTTAAAGAATGGGGAATTTGTTTTTTTGGGTTTAAATTTGACCTCGGGCCGCACTGCTTATATTTGAAAGTAAAATCAATTCATTGAATATCTGAAAGTACATAAAAAAAAAAAAAAAAAATTCAAACTTGTTATTAGGTGTTTTTGTAAAATCAATTTTCAGACTTGTTCTCATTGGCTACTTTAAAAAACATCAGTGAAATAACCAAATAAAGTTAAACTATAATAATGTAATTTCAGTTTTTCAAGTCATTTAAACATTTGGATGTCAGATTTTAATTTGTGTCTTCTTATGTTTCTTAAGTGGGATTTAATATGTTTCTTCTTTGGACTTATTTTGTTTTTAGTGTTATAAATGATTTGATATTAACGTAGTTCTTTTTGCATTGTATTTTGTTAAATTAGTATAGAATTTGTTGATTATGTTATGTGTTAATTATTAGTGTCATTTAGGTTAAGTTTATATTATATATTGTTTTATGAGTATTTTGTTTTTTATTTATGATTATGTGTTGATAATTTAATTATTACTAGCACAGCTGCAAATTTGATCTTTGTTAATTATTCAGATGTAGTAATCAGCGAGTCACCATAGTAAATTTTAAATATGATCAAGTAAAAAGTAAAAAAATAAATATGTAAACATATGTTTTTATAATAGTGAGGAAGTTAGTGGTTGAAATCACAACCATTGATTTATTGGGACTACTAAGAATATTCCATCAATATTTAATCTTGTCCATACAAAACTGATTAAGCACTAAAAACCTATTAAATGTGTTCATTGTCAATAGGTGTATGCCTTTAGACGTAATAATGGGAATTAGTGATAAAGCTATTTAAGTTTTTTTTTTTTTTTTTCTTAAGAATTGTTATCTTTATATGTTTGTTTTTATGAAGGTTTTCATTGGTAAAAAAAACATTAATATTTATGACTTTGTTAAAAGGTGCATAATATTGGTTGTTAAAAATAAAATCTTTACATATTTTAATGGATTTTAAACTTTTTATGATAGATTTTGAAATTTTCCACTAAATACACTTGCACACCTCTTTGTTGGTGAGATCTTTATATTGAAGTATGGTCTTGTATTTGTTATTATATAAATCGGTTACTTATAACGAGATTAAAGAAGTGGTAGTAAATCTCATTTTACTAATTGTTAGTTTTTATATAGTAGCTCTTCCATCACTATGTATTTGCACCTTCAGGGCAATTGCATGTTGAGTGATTCTTTGTTAAGTATCATTAATAAATTTATTGAAATTGAAAAGGTAGATTCTTAAACGAATTGAGATTGCAGAAGTCTTCGCACGTACATAAATTTTTGTGATTGAAATGACCGTGGCTTCAATCCTTGTGCCCTCTCGTTCTACTTTAACACAATGTATGTTGCATGTATGGGGTGTCAATTGTGTTAAGGTGCATCAAATTAGTTCACTGTCTAGATGATTGTGCTTTAAGAAAATACTCTATTATCTCCTTCGTTTATTTTGGCATTCATGTAATAAAAATTGAGAGACATAAACAATGAAAACTAAAAAAAATTGTTTCCCATGTACCAATTGCACATTTATTGATAGCTTTCTTATATATTCCAACGGACACACTCTGGTTTCTCCTTGGCACTACTAATTTTATCATCCCCAATAAATTCTTTATCATTTAATTAGTCAATAGAAAATTATAGGTTCTCGCTATGAGACTAAGCTTGAAGTCTGGAATTAAAGGAACAAATTCAATATAAAGATTGAAGTCAATAGAAAATTATAGGTTCTCGCTATGAGACTAAGATTGAAGTCTGGAATTAAAGGAACAAATTCAATATAAAGATAATTGAAGTATGGATTCATAACTTTAATGTAGTATAGTCATAATATCTAATGTATTATGAATAGTTTAGAACCTCTAATGTATTATGAATGGTTTAGAACCTTAATGTGGTATAGTCACAATATCTAATGTAATATAAATGGTTGAGAAATTAAAATCATATTTTGACTATTTCATTGTTTGTTTGTTTTTTTCATATATGTTTAAGGGCATTGAAGTTTTTAATTCAATCACATCACATAATAATTGTTTTTCATTCACATGAACAAATATTTTCATTCATCCTTTAATTAGCCATGCTCAAACAATATAAATTATATTTTAATATAATGCATGTTAGAATCTACATAATATAAATTATCTTTTAATATAAATACAAATTACATTTTAATATATCACGTTTTTTTACAACTTTCATATGCACCATTATGGTGAATTGATAATGTATCTTCTATATTATTTTAGAAGTATTGTCTAATGTTTTTTGAATATTATATTGATGTAACAATATGGTTTCAATGTCTTGAATTTGCAACTTGAAATAATCAATGTTGGTGAATTGATAATGTATCTTCTATATTATTTTAGAAGTATTGTCTAATGTTTTTTGAATATTATATTGATGTAACAATATGGTTTCAATGTCTTGAATTTGCAACTTGAAATAATCAATGTTTTTCACATAGTTATTATTTGCTAGCTGCTACAAAATTATTAATGACTCAAGATTATGGCATTGCATGTTTTGACTTACTTCTTTAGTACTTTGTAATCCTTTACATGTTTGTTAGTAGTTTTGAATGAAAACTACGATATTTCATGGTGAAAACCCGCGTGTTGTTATGATACCTATGTATATCAATGATTTTAGGAAAACCTAAGTGTTGTTATGATACCTATGTATATCAATGATTTTAGGTTTCACATATATTGTTTTTACTCTCTTATAACACTTTTCTCCAACTCCTTTTACATGCATTGTTATAACACTTTGCTCCAACTCCTTTTGCTTGCATTGTTCTTTATAGACCCATGTATCATGAACTCATGGATCCATAAGACTTATGCAATGTAGATCTACATGGATTATGTCTTTTAATTTCGTAAAATGTGTCATTAGAAAGTATGAAAAGACAAATAGAAAGATAGATTTTCTTTTATATATATTTGAATCATTAAAAATTCAAAATTTAACTCTCTCCACATTTATACAAACATTGTTTTAATTAAACATGCATACATCCATACACAAGCATACAACTATAGCTATAACTATCAATATTACAATCATCCATATTATAGATGGATGGAAATACAATTACTTAAAATCTTAAATATTATAATTAATTTATGTTTTGAAATAATTTATCAATTTGGGATATTTGTTAAGTTCCATATTATCTATGAATGGAAATACAACTATGAAAAAATTTAAATCTTATAATTAATAATGTATGTCTTGGAATAGTTTATCAATTTGGGACATTTGTTATGCTCTTTTAAGGGGGAAACAAACTCCCTTAAGTCAATCACCTTCCCTCATACACATACATAAGGGTTCTAGATCTACTAGAGTTTGAGTATGCTTTGAAATAGTTTATCAATTTGGGACATTTGTTAATCTCCTTTAGGAAGGAAACCAACTCCCCTATGTCAAATTCCTTCCCTCATACACAAATAAAAGAGTTCTACACATGCTATAGTTTGAACATGAGCTATGCATAGTGGCACCCCATCTTCACCACTAAACCATATAAGTGTGGAGGCATATATATTTTTATTGAATTCTATGTAACTTTACAATTACATACATTCTTTCAAATCTCTTAAAAAACATATATTTAAAGATTCATCATCCTAAAATATAATTGATCGTAGCTTTTGTTATTGCACCTAGAGGTTCTTTCTATTTCCTAGTATGAGAGAGATGTGTAATTTCATGCCATTAGTTTTTTAGGAGACCTACTATTAGAGCAATTAACCATTCATATGAGGTTAAAACACTAATTAATCCACAAAAAGTAAATAGCAAACTTATGCTTGTTAGTATGGTATTTTAGTAGATGCCCTTATATCAAGTCATGTATATATTCATATGGCTAATTYTAATTCTTAAGTAACGAAATATTGCATGATTATAGGTTATAGTAGTTACTTAACAAGTTCAATTGAAGTGCCCACTTCATTCATTTAAGTATCCTCCCAATAATAATCACAAAGAATTCTCTTCATCAATATTGCATTTGTCTTTCTCCTCTTTGATTCTAGGTTTCTTATGACACGGATAAACAACCAAGTTAGTTGGGCATCCCCAACATTGCATTTGGATTTTTTTTTTGGTTTCTTTTAGTGCAGATAAACAATGAAGAGAGAAACCTTTTTTTGGTTTCTACATGCCTCCAAACATACACATTGAGTGCAACTAAGGATATGCACGAGCCATATTTCATTTTAGTAGCCTTCAAAATTGGGATCTCACTACCTTCAAACTTAAACACTGAGTGGAGTAGATATGTGGTGACCGAATTCATTTTAGTAGCCTCCAAACATAAATAGTTTTAAGTATATTATTTTATCATATTCTTAAATCATTATCAATTCTAAGAACCATGGTGCAATATCTTTTTAGTTTAAATGGATATGCAAAATGGGGAAAAATATATTTAGCTTCTTGTCCTTTGGGGTATATAATAGCATGGGTCCATCTTAATTCTGACTCCATCAAATGATCAGAGTGATCATACTCATCAAGATGCAAACCTTCCTCAAGTTTTATTCCCTCAAAAAGGTTTTTTCCTCTAGAAATTTGATCCCTCTTAGTGCTTGATATAGCTAGAGTTGAGATGGGTATTTATTGGTTATCAAATGGATGTCAACTTTGCTATTCTACCAAATTCCCCATTTTTATTGTGGATGTCTCTGCAATTCCTATCTTTGACAAGACTTTGCAATCCCATAAACTCAATACATTTGTATTGGAGTAGTGGATTAACAACAATAGACTGAATTCCTCCATCAATTTGGAACCATCTCTCCATACATCATGTAAAAACAGGAAAACCTCTATGTCTACAATCTCCAAATCAACCACATTTTTTGCATATTCATTGCCAATATCTCTATCTAGATCAATCTTTGTCAACATAGTTATTTTAATACATAATTCATTCCTAATATTAGTTGAGAGGGATGATTGGAAATAGTGAGCCTACACGATCAATAAAATCTACATAAAAATATTCAAATTCACATGGTAATACATGTTTTAATATTTCATTGATTATAAATATAAATACAATATAAATTTGTTATGTACTTAAGATCTAAAAATGAACTATCACATACAAGATATCCAATAATAAGATAGAAATTAGTATTTACTTAACTATATAAAAATACCCCTAAGGTAGGGAAACACATTACAATCCATCCTTTTTTGGACAGAATCCGATCTTGTTCACTTTCCTCTCAATGTGATAAGCTCCAAATATAATAATGTCCACATATTTTCATAAGGAGGACTCCATCATTAGTTTTTGCTAATAAAAGAACCCTAATCATAGAAACCTCCTAACTACCTAGTGGACCTTCTTTAAAGATGTCACATTGCATTTATCCAATATTGACTACTATACTAGGTCTTATTTAATAATAACAAACATAGTGGACTTAGTCCACCTTTCATTGAATGGCCTCCACTATTATTACTCTAATGGGCCCTTTGGCCCCCCATTACACCCCTAGGGAGGATCCCAACACTAATGTGGATAAAAAACCAAGAAACATGGCATGATTAATGAACCTATCATGGGCCATAATAATTTTTGTTTTCTAGCACTAGTGTATATTCATCTTAACTTAGGATCTATTTAGAACAAGAGGGATTAAAAAGAAATCAAGATGAAAATCTCTCATGTTTAAAATATTCCTAGTTAAGGTCCCAAGTTAAGATGGATCCTCATTAGTGTGTTTATATATATATATATATATAGAGAGAGAGAGAGAGAGAGAGAGAGAGAGAGAGAGAGAGAGAGAGAGAGAGAGAGAGATCCATACTAGATTGTTTTTGTTTTAATTTTTTTAAACATTATATTGGATCAACTTATACCATGTATCACATCACTATGAGGAATGTAGATTAAACATCCTCTTCATATTGGATTGTAAAAATACACATGGTTTGTCTAGGTGCAATCAAGATAGTCAAAATATTTTTGAAACCCTAAGATATTTTGGTTGGGGTTACAAGGTTCCTTACATCCACAATTGTTGCAATTATTGCCACTTCTATAACTGCATATATTAATTAGAAAGATCAAAAAAAGTTATATTCTAAAAATGGTTGTCATTGTTGGATCATGTTGTCATTGATGCCAATGGTTTGATTGATTGATGTCAAGTGATCGATTGATGCCAAAGGATTGATTGATTGATGATTGATGTCAAATGCAATATGTATTATCCTTGATGAGATTGGATATATGTCAAGTATATGATGCATATGATGTCATGCATAGATGAAGATGGATCAATGATTTGTCATTGATACATGATGCAAAGATGATGATGGTTCAATGTGGTTTATTTGATATATGATGCATAGTTAGATTAGTCATTATAGTCTTATCATGGTTGATAAGGTGCACAAATGGATGAACTCTAAAGTGGTCCCCTTATGGTGAAAGGCCTCACGGGAAGACGATTTATGGTTGAGTTATCCTAGAAGAATGGTTGGAGGAACCATGCTTGAGTATGGAATAATAAGATGAAGATCAGTGAATTTGTCAGTGAAACTATCCTAGATGGATAATGCCTTTCATACCATTTATAGTGGTATTTGGAATGTCACATAACTCCTCATGGTTTGAGAGTTATGGCTTTATGAAGTTGGAGGGCCCCCATATGTTGTCTTGAAGCCCCAAATGGTCAAAGAAGCAAAGTGATTGAAAAGAAGAAATCATTATTTAAATGATAAAGTAAAGTGACAAAGTCAATAAGGATTATTTAAATGATAAAGTAAAGTGATAAAGTAAAGTGACAAAGTCAAGAAGATTATTTAAATGATAAAGTGAAGTGACAAAATCAAAGAAGATTATTTAAATGATAAAGCGAGGTGACAAAGTCAAGGAGGAATATTTAAATGATAAAGTAATGGAGAAATTTCTAATTATGGAAAGTGGTTAACCCTAAAAATAAGGAAAATAGGTTAAGTGACCTAGAAATGGGTTAAGTGACCTAGAAATAGGTTAAGTGACCTAGAAATGGGTTAAGTGACCTAGAGATGGGTTAAGCGACCTAGAAGATAGAGAGTATAAATAAGAGACAAGGCTCTCTAATTCTAAATCACAATTGAGAATATTGAATATCTATAGGTGACTGAGGTAACCAAATGATATCTAAGCCAAATTTCAGAGGGAAGGTGAAGAAAAGAGGGTCGGAATTCAAGGGAGTGTAAATTCTTTTGATGATGCTTTCTAAGGTATGTTATTTACATGCCATCTCACCATTTTCGCAATAAAAAAAATTTCTAGAATGATTCAGACTGTGAGATTGATATTCCATTGAGGAAAAATATTCAAGTATTTATGGTAAAAAGATCATCTTGTGGGTTGTTGTATTTTTGGAGTTACACTCTGTGGAAAATAGGGTTTTTGGTTAGTCCTGAAACTAGTCTAAAACAGGTGTTTCGGGTAAAAACGTCATAACTTCTTCATAACATATCCAAATTAAGTAAGACCAAATGTGTTGGTTATAGTAAAATATGTAGTATGATGTGTAATAGTTTCATATTGATTCAATAAATATTCCATCTGGGGCACACTCTACAAGGTCGCTCTCTAGAATAAGCCAAAATTCAGCAAGGTGTGCCATTTTTTCTATAACTCCTTTTATTAGAGGTTCCAAGTAAACCTAGAAGAATTGAATAATACACATTGAATAACATTGTGTGTCAGTTTCAGAGCTTTATTCATTACAGGTACAAAGTTATGATTATTTCAACTTAGGGTTGTTGACTAATCCAAAACTAGTCATGGTTGAGACAAGCAGTTGATGAGTTGGCACATACATGAGGTGTATAGTTGATGATGTTGGTACATATTTTTTGATGAGTAGTTGACACGTTATTTTTACATACTTGGTACATGGTTGGATTCACTTGTTTATGGCCATCCGCAATAATTTACAAGGTCGCCTCTAGAATAAGCCAAAATCCAAGGTGTGCCATTTTTCTATAACTCCTTTATTAGAGGTTCCAAGTAGTAACACCCAGAAGAATTGGAATAATACACACTGAATAACATTGTGTGGCCGCTCTTGTTTTATTCATTACGTGGGTGTACAAAGTTATGATTATTTCAACTTAGGGTTGTTGATCAATCCAAAACTAGTCATGGTCAGGGCTGCTACTTGATGAGCTGGCACATACATGAGGTGTATAGTTGATGATGTTGGTACATATTTTTTGATGAGTAGTTGACACGTTATTTTTATATATACCTGGTACATGGTTGGATTCACTTGTTTATAATGTGCTGATTACGTGTTTATACATGTTGGTGCATGGTTGATGAATTCTTTTATGGTACATTGATATTTGTTGAGGATTTTGCCTCATCTCGCTTTGGAGGTTGAGGGTGTAATTTTATTCTTGCATTATAGAGTTGGTGCCTTGTAGAGTTGTAATTTCTATTTTATTGTTGCTGATGAAACCCAAGGATTGTAGTCCATAATAAAAAGAAAATACTACATCTTGTAATCTTTTGTGTTCCTCAGTGGTGGATAGACTTTGTTGATGATATATTGCCGACATATGTTGTTGATATGTGTTCACATCTAACTGGTTATAAAATGACAACAATGAGTAATGAGTTAATGGTGATTGTTAACTAATGAGTTTTGTGTAAGAGGGTGGTTTTGGGAAAAGAGCCCTACATCAGTTTCACTCCCCCTCCTCAGCCTGCGGTGTCCAACAATTTGGTATCAGAGTGGGCCTTTACTATAAGCCTTAATAAGCTTGGAGGAGATCCATGACACACAAATGGATGAACATGAAGTTACAACTCTGATGGGGAAAACTATTCTTCTGGAGAATAGAGATGAAAGTACATTTGAAGGAAATGGGAGTAGGTATTTGAAGGCATCCATTAGTGGATCAGAGTCCATGAAGAACAAGTCAAAGTCTGGTAACTCAAAGGGAAGGAAAGAAGATCGATGCATTGGCTCTCAAGACCATTCTTAGTGGACTTCAAGCCCTATCAAAGAGAGAAAGGGACAATGCACTTCCTCCAAGGATCTATGTCCTAAAGCTAGGAGAAGACATATCAAAGAAAAGACAAGATACTGAAGACCACTCCATCAAGATCATCAAAGGTAAAGGATCTCCAAACTCTGATTGCATTATTTCTAAATGTAATCTTGAAAACATTTCAAATGAATACAAATAATCAAGTGATGATAGCACAAAGCAAAATCTTGAGGACATTTCAAATGAAAGAATCATGTGATGATGTTGGCAAAAGGAAGATCTTGAAGACACTACAAATGAAGTTGCAATAATTATAAAAATCCCTTGATTGCAACATTTCAAAAGATGATGATGTTGAATATTTATCTTACAAGGAATAGAAGAAAATCTAGAGATATTTTATGTAGAGCTCTGATGGTAGTTATCCCATGGAGAGAATAGAAGAAAATATATTAGAACTTCCAAAAGAAGGTTGAAGATGGTTTATATGAATGTAGAAATGACCACTATTATATATAGGACTATAGCTGTATTTCGGATAACACTAAAAGGTTTATTAAGAAGAGTCAAAAGAACATCTTTGAAGTTATGGAAAATGCTCAAGGAACAAGAAGAGAGTAATAAGACTCAATTAGAAGAAAAAGGAAGAAGAGATAACAAGACTAAGGAATGAAAAGGATGATAAGAAGGTAGATGATGATAGCAAAAGTCCGAAACTATTGTCCATCTCAAGACCCAAATTGAAGAACAAAAATGGAGGAACTATTGAAGAATAAAATAAATGAAAGGAAGAGTCATGCCATAAGTTAGAAGCTGGAGTTGTTGATATTAGAAAGAAAGCAGAGAAGTCAAAAAAATTCTTGAATAACTCAGCTAAATCTTAAATGAGATCTTGGAAAGCCAAAGATCACCAAATGATAACACAAGTCTTGGGTACAAGAAAGAAGCTACATGTTTGTGCTGTAAGCACCCCAAAGAAGCATGAGGTAAGTCCATCAAAGGATGAAGACAATGTTACAAATCAACCATCTATACAAGGTAAAAGAAAATTTCAAAAGAACAAAGAAAGGAAGACATCACAGCTTCACTCTTGGGACACCAAAGAAAAGGTATGAAAGCATTTTCATGTTACTATTCATGTAGTGAATATGGTCACAAATATCTTGAATCTAAACCCATGAAAGGAGATATAATGAAGATTTTATAACACCATAAGGCGTTGGAGATGTGATCAAGCAGGACACATTGTTGTTCACATCGTGAATAATTCATGAGATGCTACACCGCAAGGGATCGCACACAAATCATAGGATTACTCGAACACAAGAAAAAGTCCATGATGAGAACTTCAAAAACATGGATAGAAGAAGGAGTGAAGTAACAAAGGGAGACATCTTTGAAAACATTGATGCTCAGAGCTCAAGTTCTAAAAAGAAGGGACACCTTCTGCAGCAAGGAAGAAGGCTGGCATCGGAATCATAATGGAAGGCTTAAGGGAATCTCTAGTAAGTCATCTACTAAAGCATACATGGCGATAATGGTATCATTCAAGATGATACACAAACCTAATCTTGAATATGTTACATATGTGAGATGTTGTGCAATAGACCATGTATATGTGGTAAAGCTTTGGAAAAAGGCACGCAATTTGGGTTGCAAATTTTGATGTGATGGCATAACTTTGTGTTGCAGAGTCTAACATTGTCTATTCCAGGTTCTGACACTATTTTATATAGGTTTTCATGATTCTAATTGTTAGATCATGTAAGGTGAAAATGTAAAATAAATCTTGGCTGCATGGCACTAACCCATGAGTGTGGATTGAGGCATTTCTCATAAGATACATTGTTGTCGGTCAGTTAATTTATGGCACCTTGGTTATATTATGATGATGCTAGATAGAGCTGTCATTGATCTATCAGCTATTACCTTATTAGTACATTGGTAGAGGCACCTACTAGAAGTTTTGATTGGCACATATTCTATGGTGGACTGGCATACATGTATGAGGATTCATCTTTGTTGTGTGGTATTGGTGCATGGTTGGTATACTTTCTTGGTATGCTACTGATACATGCTGGGATGCATGTTTGGTATATGTTTGGATAATGAGTATTTGGCTAAAAGTACATCATCGGTATTACTTGATTAGCATATATCTTTATACATTGAGGCATTCGATGATTGAGGCACTTGGTTCAGGGTAGATACATATCATGAGTGATATGACAATTTGTTTGGCATGTTGGTGGATGAACATGGTTGGCATGCCATTGGTGGATGCACATGGTTGGTATATTGGCAGATGTACACGTTGACATGTTGATAGAGGCATACGCATTGATACATTCCATAGATGCTATCTTTTGTCACATTGTAAGGATGTTGATGTACATGGGTGTTGTGCATGGTGTATGTACATTTGGTACATGATGTATTTGGTTGATACTTTGCTCATGATTCTCTATTTTATTGCTGACATATCCTCCTGGCTTCATGATGTATGGTATGGCAATAAGTTTGATGCATGGACAAGTCCAAGGATCACATTGAAAGAGAAGTTGATCTATAATCCGATTGAGTAGTAGCAATTGCATGTTGATCATACTGCATAGGAGATAGGGGGAGCCATACCCATAGGCGGAGTCATTCTTCCCACATCTCTAGGAGGTATGCATTTATCAGATGCATACCTAGAAAAAGAGCCCTATATTTGAAGAAAGAGAATAGAGTCATAATTCTAAGGAGAAATGGTCATAGGGGAGTATGAGCCGCATATCTTCAAGCATTACATCGAGTGATATCCCTTGTTCAAAATGGGATAGATTATCCAGAGGAAGATCAAAGGAATTGCATAGGGGAGCAAAATTTCAAAGGAATTCAGACAGGGGGATCAGCCCTAAGAGGAGAATGACCATTTTCCATTGATGTCAAGTGGGAATAGTCATACCGATGTGATTGATGGGGAGATAGTCATATTGATATGATTGATGATTATTTATGTAGATCAGCCCTTGTCTACATGTTGACATCAATGACAGAAGTTTACATCATCAAAGCTGGTATTTCCACTACCGCCAAAGGGGATTTTCGCTGACTGTATGTTTCTACTGATGCAAAGGGTTTGATTGATTGATGCCAAGTGATTGATTGATGTCAAGTAATTGTTTGATTGATTGATGCCAAAGGATTGATTGATTGATGATTGATGTCAAATGCAATATGTATTGTCCTTGATGATTGGATAGGATGTCAAGTATTGATTGTTGGATTCTGTTGTCATTGATGACAATGGTTTGATTGATTGATGCCGGCGATTGATTGATGTCAAAGGATTGATTTGAATGATGGATTTATGTAATATAATATGCATTGTACTTGATGAGAATGCATAGATGAATATGGATCAATGAATTGGCATTGATACGATGAAGATGGATCGATGTGGTTCCATTTGGTATATGATGCATTGTTGGAAAAATGTATAGATGACTCCATTATTGTCTTATCATGATTGATAAGCAGCATAAATGGATGAACTCCAAAGTGGTCCCCTTATGGTGAAATCCCTCTATGGGAAGACGCTTTATGGATCGAAAGTTATCCTAGAAGAATGGCTGGAGGACCCATACTCATTATTGTCTTATCATGATTGATAAGGTGTACAAACTGGTGAACTCAAAAGGTCCCCTTTATATAGAAAGCCTCACGGGAAGACGCTTTACGGATTGAGTTATCCTAGAAGAAAGGGTTGGAGGACCCATACTTGTATGGAGGAATAACGGATGAAGATCAAGGAAATTGTTGGTGAAACTATCCTAGATGGACAAATTGCTCTATCATGCCATTTCGTGAGATGAATGTCACATAACTCCTCATGGTTTGAGAGAGTTATGGCCTTATTTAAGATGAAGGACTTACATGAAGGCTTGAAGCCCTCTAAAGTCAAAGAAGTCAGTGACTCTAAAAGAAGAAATGATAAAAAATAAGGTGACAAAATCAAGAAGGAATATTTATGGAAAGTGGTTAACCCTAAAATACAGGAAAATAGGTTAAGGACTCTAGAATACATTATTATTTATTCAAGGTGGATTATTTAAATAATCAAGAGAAGTGACAAAATCAAGAAATGATAAAATAAGGTGACAAAATCAAGAAGGAATATTTATGGAAAGGGTTAAACCCTAAAAATAAGGAAACAGGTTGGCGACCTAGAAATGGGTTAATATTATTTAAATGGATAAATTAAAGTGACAAATTCAAGGTGATTATTTAAATAATCAAGAGAAGGACAATCAAGAAATGATAAAGCAAGTTGACAAAATCAAGAAGAAAATATTTAACATGAAAGTATTGGAGAACTTTCTATTTATGGAAGTGGGTTAACCCTCAAAATAATGAAAATAGGTTAAGTGACCTAGAAATGGGTTATGGACTAAAAAATGGGTTAAGGACCTAAAATACGAAAAGCATAAATAATATAGCAAATGGTCCCACATGCAGATCATCCTTTTGTGGATCAATGAGAGCTTCTTGTGGGAATATATTTTGAGTATTGATGCAGAGCTCTGTGAGAGCTTCTTGAGCATTTTGGTGGAACACTTTAGGATATTGAAGATATATAGTGACTGAGGTAAATCCATGATATCTAAGACGAAATGCTGAGGAAAAAGTGAAGAAAGAAGGTCGAATGCAAGGAAGGATAAATTCTTTGATGGTGCTTCTAAGGCATGTTATTTTCAGATCATCCCACCATTTTCCCTATAACTTTTGTTCTATAATGATTCTGATCCTGAAATTTCTATGCAAGGAGAAACATAGCCAAGCTATCTGTGGTTAAAAATTCATATCTTGGTGGGTTGCTTGTAGTTTGGGAGTTACATTCTGTGAAAAATAGGGTTTGTGGGCTAGTCCCCAAAACTAGGGTCAAAATCAGTGCTCTGTGTAAAAACGTCTTAACCTCTTCATAACAGATCCAATTCAGCGGAGACCAATTGTGTTAGTTATATTACAGTCTGTAGTAGCATGTGTAATAGTTTCAGAACTATTCATCAAATATTTCGTGCAGAGTAGGAACACTCTACAAAGTCATTTCCTCTAGAATAAGCCGCATCCAGCAAGGCATGCCATTTTGCCATATAAATCTCTTAGAGGTTTCGAGTAGTGCCACTTGGAATAATTCCATAAAACACACTAAAGAAGATTGTGTATCAATTTCAGATCTTTATTCAGTACAGGTACAAAGTTAAGATTATTTCAAGTTAGGGTTGTTGACTAATCCAAACTAGTCATGGCTGAGACAAGTACCGATGAGTTGGCACATACATGAGGTGTATAGTTGATGATGTTGGTACATATTGATGAGCTCATTGTTGATGAGTAGTGCTGATTACATGATTGGTAGCATACTTGGTACATGGTTGGATGCACTTGTTTATGGTACAGGTTGATTACAGGTTGTTTGGCACAGGTTGGTGCATGGTTGATGCTCTTGTTTATGGTACAGATTGATATTTGTTGAGGATTGTTGCCTCATCTCAGTTGATGCTGAGAATACAAGATGAGTCTTGCATATAGAGCTGGTTCTCTTGTAGAGTTGTACTCTATTTCGCTGTTGCTGATAAACCCCAAGGATTGTAGTCCGTAATAAAAAGAAAATTGTACATACATCTTGTGTTCTTTGTGTTCATTGTGGTGATGACTTGTTGATGATATATTGTTGATATAAGTTGCTAATATGTTCTCACATCAAACTGGTTATAAATGACAACAATGGGTAATGAATAAATGTTGAATGCTAATTGATGAGTTTTTGTGCAAGAGGGAAGTTTTGGGAAAAAGAGCCCCACACTCATTCACCCCCCCTCTAAGTGTGGTAGGTGTGTCCAACAATTGGTATCAGAGCGGGCCTTCACTACAAGCCTTAAAAATCTTGAAGGAGATCCATAGACACACAAATGGATGATGAAGTTCCAATCAATGATGAGGAAAACTATTCTACTTGGAGAATAGAGATGAGAGTGTATTTGAAGACAATGGGAGTAGTTATTTGGAAGGCAACCATCGGTGGATATGTTCCATTGAAGAACAAGTCAAAGTTTGCAGCTCAAAGGGAAGGAAAGAATAATGATGGATTGGCTCTCAATACAATTCTTAGTGGACTCTCAAGCCCTATCAAAGAGAGAATGGGACAATGCACTTCCACCAAGGATCTATGGCTAAAGCTAGAGGAGACATATCAAAGCAAAGAATAGAAAGAAGAAATTGAAGACCACTCCTTCAAGATCATCAAAAACTCTTGAATGCATTATTTCTAAATGTGATTTTGAAAACATTTCAAATGAAGATAAAGAATCAAGTGATAATAGCACAAAGGAAGATCTTGAAGACATTTCAAATAAAAGAAAAGAAGTATGTGTTGATATTGGCAAAAAGGATGATCATGAGGATATTTCAAATGAATGTAAAGAACACTCTAAAGCCCTTGAATGCAATGATGATGATGATGAATTTTTCACTACAAGTGAAGAAGAAGATGTAGATATAGTTTGTGTAAAGTTTGATGGTATTCATCCCATGAAAAGAATAGAAGGAAATCTATTAAAACTTCAAAAGGAAATTGAAGAGGGTTTATACATGTATAGGAGTGATCATTTTTATACACACTATAACTATCTTTAAGATAACACTAAGAAGTTTCTTAAGAGGATTCAAAGGCACATCTTGAAGTTAAATCAAATGCTCAAAGAACAAGAAGAGAGTTCTAAATTAGAAGAAAAGGAAGAAGAGATCACAAGACTAAAGAATGGAAAAGAAGACATGAATATATATGATGAGATTAGTAAAAGTTTTGAAACTATTGTCCATCTCAAGACACAAATTGAAGAAGCCAAAATAATAGAGGAACTATTGAAGATTCAAATAAATAAAAAGGAAGAGTCATGTTGTAAGTTAGAAGCTGAAATTGTTGACCATAGAAAGAAGGTGGAAAAGTCAAACAAATTCTTGAATAGCTCACGAATCTTGGATGAGATCTTGGAAAGTCAAAGATCATCATGTGATAAATCAAGTCTTTGATACAAAGGATAAGATACACATGCTGAAGCAAGCACCTCAAAGAAGCATGATGTAAATATATCAAAGAAGGAAGACAATGTTTCAAAGCAACCATCTACACAAGGAAAAAACAATTTCAAAAGAATAAAGCAAGGAAGACATCAAGAAGCTATTCTTGGGACACCAAAAAAAAATGTATGAAAGTGTTTTCATGGGTATTGTTGTTCATGTAATGGATATGGTGACAAAAAGAAAAATGGCGTTACACCCCTCTTCCTATAAGATAGTAAACCATGGGAATCAATTTTGATGGACTACATGTTGGGCCTCCCTATAAGCGGAAATGAACGTGTTTTTTTGTGGTTGTTGATAGTTTTCCCAAGATGGTATTCTAGTTGCACGTAAGAAGAGCATCTGTGAGAGGAGCCACCTTCAATCTCTTTTTTTGAACGAGTTTGGGTACATTTGAAATCCCACAAACCATTGACTGTCCGGTCGAGAGATGGTCGATTTCTCATACTTATTAAATTAGAACCTCTATTCCTTCTTTGGACACCAAGCTCACCAAATCTAGGGCCTTCCACTGAATGATATTGAAGTAGGGTTCTAACAAATGCAGATGATTATTTATATCAACCATGTATAGTCAAAGAACCCTGCAGCACATGGGACTAGAGTCCTTCCCTATGTCAACATACCTACAGCCAAGGCCTTGCATAGCTCAACCCGTCCATAGCCCCTTTCAAAGTGGTTTGGATTCTAACCATTATGAGACCCATAGATGTGCACTTCCCCTTGTGGTCACCCTCTGGTGGCCGACTCATCTCCTGCTCCAAGCTGGTACGACCACCAAAACCACCCGATTCATTGAGTTTATCCAACACATCATGAGTTTGGATATCTACAAAGGAATCCAAATGACAAGTACAAAATGCCACCAGATCAACCATGGTCATATACAAGTTTGGTGAAGACAAAATTTAGGTTTACCTTACTTGGAAAGAATGCCTTCTGAGGACCCATGGAAGCTTAGCCTCCGTTATGGACCATGCCTCACCAACTATGAGGATAGTCTTTTGAGCTCAACATTCCTCTTTTCTTTGCTTTTTTACTTCCAGGTGTTCAGCGTGGTCTCGACAAATTGTTGTTAGGAGAAAAACACCTGGTTGGCTAACATAAAACTAGAATTGATTACTGCATCTGATTTTGTAGAAAGAAAACTAACTTTTTTTAAATCCCAAAGATTTAAACCCCTTTTTCACAACAAATGCATGGAAAAGGACCACCAAAATTATTACTGGCGTTCGATGTAGAACCTCCGTTGCTCTTAGATTCATTTCTTCTCCTTCCCACAATTGACCTTCCTCAGAGACTGACCAACAACTATGCATGCATTCTACTTCTATACTCAAGGGTTGAAATCAGAAATCAAATTCAATCAAGCTATGAACAATTCCTTGCATGGGATGGAAAAGTATTCTTCTTATTAGTGAATCACAACTTACAAAAAGTTGAGACAAACCTATCTCCATGAGCGATCATTCTCTTATCATGGCACACTTTAAATCTCCTAACAGCATAGGGGAAATACTAAAGGGTTGGGACAATGGATTACGTAAATGGTAGTTTCTTGGCCTCCACCACTCCTCCAAATGCATTTCCTTCTTTTTATGCATTTGAAAGAGCTGGGTTTTACAGGGCCGAACCCTCTGTCATGCATAGGCAGGAGTTTAATTATTGACCCATATCTTTTTGTTATATCAACAACTTTCCTTTTTCTTGCTTTATCGATTACACAGTACATTGTGGTCGGCGACATGCATACAATACTTGATGAATTTGTTGTTAGAGCTGATGGGCCTTGACACAAGAGGATTTTCAAAGAGTTTCTCATGAGTTTTGTGGCAAAGAAGGGATATGAATTGGCTTGATGTGGGAGAACTAAGCATGTGTGGTGCAATTTAGGGTTATAACCTTGCCCTTCTTTCCCACCATTATTAGACACCTCCAAAGTAGAAGAATAGCTGACACCAAAAGAGCTCAACCCTGAATACATGGAATAGTAATCCAATGATCATATTTTGGATAGACATATTAAGGGCACTCGACAATAGAGGATCCATATTTATCGGGTCGTCAAAGCAGGGTGGTTTCTTCATCAGGGTGGCTCACCAAGAGTTAGGTTCAAAATAAGTTTCCTCATCTGATGCAAGAAATTGACGCGATGGATATTGTTTCTTCCTAAGGAGGGATTGATCCATATGGATATTGGTGTCCACACACCTTTTCAGCCCGGCTCAAAAGCAATTTTATGACATTTTGGCAATTTACTATTTTAGCAGTTTTACTTAGGGAGGCCATTTTGAGGGGCCTAAATAAGAAGCTTTGGTATCGATCTCCTCAATGATATCTAAAGGCATAGTTGATCCCAAGTCGTCCTCCTTGATGATACCTTTTCAGTGGGATATCATATGCCTAAAACATAAATGGTATGCAAAAGTTACGACCAGAAATTTGATGTGCAAGCTTGCCCAATAGGCCCATAAACCTTTTTGTGTTTCATCTCCTCAGGTTAGGTTTTGGATGTCTAGGGTTTTGGATTTCTTGTTTATTTTAAAAACATAGACTCATTCTAACCTTCTTCTTGTGAATGCAGCATTTTGCCGTCCACATCTCTTCTGGAAGACTAAGATTTTCCATTTCAACTAAACTTATTTAAATTTGCGCATTTTCTGATTCCAGGCTTATTCGTTATTGAATAGAAAACCGGTTTCTTGTATCTCACATTATTTTGTGTTAGCACCTGTTAATAATATGTATACATTTCATTATGCTCATAAAATCGGATCATTTTGGTTTGAGGTAGAACCTTGACGGAAGATGAAATTTATGGTCGAGATTTAACTTATTAAAACTACTAGTTATGGAAGGAGAGAATCTTGAGGATGGAAATTATTTATATGAGGAAGGATCTATTCCTACCATTAGATTGGAATATCAATAATTCAATGACCATGAAGTATGAAGAATGGAAGGTTCTTGATAGAAAGGCTCTTGGAATGATACGACTGAGCCTGATGGCATCAATAGCTTTCAATATTTCAAAAGAAAAGACAACAAAGGGTTGATGGACACATTGGCTAAATTGGCTGAAAAAAACTCGATGTCCAATAAAGGTATTTCTAATGAATATATATTATTTAATATGAAGATGTGAGAGATTGGGTATGTTACTTGAGATCATTTTAAATCGTTAATACAGTTACTAATAAGCTAAGTTTTGTAAAGTGGACTTTGACGATTAGAGCGGGATCTTCTAATCTTATTGTAGAAAGATGAATGGCTTGGTCATGGATGTAAATAAATCTATCTCTGGTTCAAACAATCTAAAAATTGATGAATTTTTTAGCGTTGTCCTTATCTACGAAATCACGACGAGAAAAGCATGTGAGACGTATCAAGTAATGCATTAAACATGGAGGCAGACAGAAGGGATAGAGGAAAGACAAAGGCAGTAGAATTCTATGAAGAAGATCTAAATCGGTAGGAAGATAGAGTGTTGGAATTTTGGGAAGAAAGGACATTTGAAAGAAAATTTTGAGCTCCAAAGCAACAAAGAGATGGAGAGTAGTAGAAAAATTAGGAAGCAAATGTAAAAAGTGATGTGTTACAAGATGGTTTGATTCTTTACATGAATAATATTTCTGAGTCTTAGGTGTAGTATATTCAGGGGTTTCCTTTCTTGCCACACCCATAAGAAACATTTTCTAGGTATGTTCAAGGTGATTTTGGGATAGAGGATTCATTTTAATTGATGATGCATACATGCAAAATTGTTGGAATCATTAAAAATAAAACAAAGGAATGCAAGCCGGTGGTTTATTTGAAAGAGGTAAGTCATGTTTCGGATCTAAGGAAAAATATAATTTCAACATGCGAGTTGGAAAGTGAAGGTTTCATATCCATATTCTGAGATAAAGGTGTGGAAGGTCACCAAAGGATTATTAGTGATAGCAAAAGGAGAGAGAAGGTAGGTGGGTGCTTATTTATGTCTTGGTATCACTCTCCTATCTTTAAGCCTAAGAGTGGATACAACACTGTCAAGGAATCATAGAGCTTGGACACATGAGTGAGAAGGGGATGTAAGTAATTCACAAAATGTTTGTTGCGGATCTCAAAAGTGGTTGGATTTTTGTGAACTCTGTGTTTATAAGAAAACATAAGAAATTGATTTCTCGAGTTGGAAAAGAAAATAAGAGTGAAAAGGTTAGATATACGAGATGTATAGGGACCAACTCAGCTATCATCTATTGGTGGCTCTTGTTGTTATATTTACTTTTATTGATGATGCAACTATAAAATCTTGGGTTTATTGCACATTGAAAAAAGCTGATATTTTTGATACTTTTAAGAGATTACAGAAGAATTTGGTTGAGGATGAGGCAGGGGAGAAAAAGGTGAGAGTGTCTCACATGAGAAAATGGAGGTAGATATTACAGCAAAGAGAATTTGATGATTGTTGTCATACCATGGGATTAAGTAGAGAAAAATGGTTCAGGGATCACTAAAAAAGAAAATGGTGTAACAGAAAGGATGAATAGGACAATCATGGAACATCCAAGGAGTATGATATTGCATGATGGTTTTATACAATATTAGGGAAGATGTTGGCAAAAATATTGTTGTTTAATCAATAAAAATAGGAAATTCAAGCTCTTTGGATGGTGGAATTCCGAGGAGAGCATGGATAGGTAAAAAATTAAACCGTCTTTTTGAATACTTTCGATTGTGAAGCATCCATATTGATAAAGAAAATAGAACAAAGCTTGAGGAAAAGTTCAATAAGTGTACCTTTATTGGAAACAATGTTAATGATTTTGGTTATGCATGTATGGGATTATGAAAATCACCAAATCATTAGGAGTAGACATGTAATATTAAATGAGAAGGTGATTCAGGTGGATTTGGAAGGAAAGACGGAAAAATAAAAATGGAATACCTGCAGTGCTTGATGAGATCACTAAAATAAATTCCAAAGGAAACAAAAAGTCAAAATGTACAACAGAAGGTAGAAGTACCTCAAACTCCTACAAGAGTATTTTTATAAGATCTACCATGTTAATTGTGTTGATGATTACATCACGTATGAGACATCCTCTGGGACACTAAGCCCAGAGAGAGTCCTTGAGTTAGGTGTGTGGTTCCTATAGAACAGAAGCTGGAGCGATTGTATTTGACCTCCTCATACAGAGAACAGAGATGAAATCCACGTTCTTTAAAATTGTAGCAATGTGAAAGAATGTATCTGACAGTTGAAAGGACATTCCATGGTGAGCAGCAGTGAATGTGAAATCAGAGTTGGTACATAGTTCTAGAGAAAATGAAAGCTTGATCAACCCTTAAACTCTCTGTCTTGAGAGAGTTGAGATGATGAACTCCATATGACCCTCTGATGTAACCCAATGAGAAATATATCTATTGAGTTGGACATGCATGGATGAGCACAATTGAACATGATCCTAATGGCTGATCACTAGTGAAGAAGTGATTCTCCTGAGATGCAGTGATATGAGAGACATCTTGCATTACAAATGGATGTGCCCCTAGTGGTTTAGAGCACCTATTAGGGTGTATGAGATCCCTTGCTATATTGTTCAAGAGTATAATTGCATAACTATTTGTTATGTAAATGAGTGCAGTCATTTATTTAATGTAAAAGATAATTAGTAATAAAATATAATTAATATAAAAAATATGTTAATAACAAAAGATAATTCATATAAATGAGTATGTTATATTTTGAGTTATTGAGTTCGTCCCTATTGTGCCAATAGACACATCATTTGATGTGACAAGTAGTATATAAATAAAGGTGAATCCCAGTGAAACCACCCATCAGAACAGCATGCCATCTCATGATTTTGAAACCGTGGTATGTGGAAGTTATGAGAATTACTAACCTCTCTTGTGTGCTAAGTTTTAGTGATAGTGTGTGGAAGTCTTTCTCTTGAAGAATTATAGCAGGATTGAATTGGGTTTTCTTCTCTTGTTGATAAAGGTTTCCCAGGATACTTCTGTTCCCATGTGCATGGTTATTCTTTACCTAAATTATATTGGTTTGTTGTAGTAGTTATGGTTCAAGTAAAGGTTATAAAACATAAAATTCAAAGGAAATTCATAAAGCCATATCGCATTGAAAATCGAACATGGTATCAGAACAAGTCCTGAAGATGACCATTTCACAATTGAAGAAAGGTTACTAAATATTCACCACTAATAAAAGAAAATAAGGGCAGACTTGTTTCTTAATATTCTATGGAAATTTGATTACCTCAATCCAACCATAAAGAGGGAATGGGTGAAGATTCTAGTTGTGGTGTTTTTTGGAAATTATTTTGAAAATAAGAGTAGTTTCCAGGCTAGACCTATGTGGAGGGATGCTACCAATGCCTAAAGGGCTTCCACAAAAAATCAACCAGCCTAGGAGAGGCCAAACGAAACCTACAACCACTAATACAAGAAAATAAGGGCAGACTTGTTTCTTAATATTCTATGGAAATTTGATTACCTCAATCCAACCATAAAGAGGGAATGGGTGAAGATTCTAGTTGTGGTGTTTTTGGAAATTATTTTGAAAATAAGAGTAGTTGCCAGGCTAGACCTATGTGGAGGGCTGCTACCAATGCTTAAAGGGCTGCCACAAAGAACAACCAGCCTAGGAGAGGCCAAACGCAACCTACAAAAGGTACGACCTAGGGAAATAAGGCAGCAAGAGGCATAGAAAAAGATTGATGAGACTAACAGGATACCCCTGCTAGTAAGAAGACCGTGGCTGAGTGTTTCTGGAGGTCCATGAGATAGTCCTAAGGAGATTGAAGCCTAAGAGAAGGGTCAACTGCCTATAATAGGTTAGTCACAGGATTGAGGAGCAAGCCTACTCTATGCCAATGCATGATTTAAGGATGTGTCAACACTAAGGAGAAGGTGTTCAAAAGAGTCATAGAGAAGAAACACTAATCTGCCATGAATCCAATGTGGAAGAGAATAAGAGTAAGGGTTTTGTTACAATATATCGTATTTTTATAGATTTATACAGTTTTTGAGAAAAATAATGGAGGAAGGAGGTATGGAAGTCAGGGTACC
>SNQJ01S0123483.1:0-18243 GCA_010110895.2 Picea sitchensis | reverse complement strand
ATAGGCATCCATAGTAAGTTTTCCCAACTTATTCTCATGATTATTTGATCTTGTCATCAAAATACTTCTCTGAAATATATGTTTTTCTGAAGTACTTATCAAATTTCTTCCAGGTCAATTTTATTTCCTTCAGTTCTTTGATCATCTGGAGATACTCCCACTATATGGAGGCTCATCCATTCAGATTAGATATGGAAATCCTTTCCTTAGTATTTTTGGAGTAATTATGTACCTGAAATTACTTCTTCAAACCTATAGCGCACCTTTTTCTGGCTACCAAGGCTTAAACGCTCTTAAAAGAAATCTATAACACCCCTTTGTACATAACTCATACAGGCATTATATAATCCACATGTGTTTAAGCAAAGAAATACATATAAGCTCAGAGTAAACATATTACTTACTGCTATAATAACAATCCATAACATTAACATTAAATTGATATGCAAAGCAGAATACATGATGATTATAATACACAGAGATACAAAAACATAATTAAAGCATCATCTGGTACTTATCTTTGAACAGTGGTAGTTCCACCAACCAAGTGCAGGCCTTCCATGAACCTCCCATCCTTATACCACACTGCTCATCAGCTCAGTAGTGGGTCACCCCCGAGCTGAGACTAAGTTCCACCCCAAGACAAGGAATCCTAGGCTAGGTTGAGGTTACTGGGAAACAACACACATCCACAAGGATGGAATTCTCTCCCAGGAACCTCCCACGCTCACTGCCCACAGACCCTCATTCCCCACATGACTATTCCACCCCAGGAGTTTACACCTTCTCTGTCACCTGGACAGTCCTTTAGCTGCTAGTCTCCCTTGCCTTGGGTTACAGGAACAGGCTGGACCGGAAGTCTCTGCGCTCTATGGCAGCTACAAGGTTCCTTACAGGAGTTCTTTCCTTCCTCTATGCACTCTCTCACCTGGAGGGAGTCGCTCACAGGTCCAGCAACTTGTTCTTCCAACATCAACCACCTCTCTCACCTGTAGAGAGTGTTGTACAAACTAGCCAACAAGCCACAGAAGATCAAACACTACATGTCTACCACAATCAACGAGAATCAAAACACGAACACCCCAGGGCAGCTCCAAACAGGTGCAATAGCATAACCAGGCTTAGCAAGGATGAAACACTTTCGTTTTCTCAATCTAGCAACAAGGGATAGACTCACACTCTAGATTCTCATGGATGTGTGACGATTCGTCCACACAGGGGTCGATTCAGACTCCTAGGTTTAGAACAGAGAAGGGGTATACCAGCTTTCCAGAACAAACACAGACTCTTTCCCGAAATCAACACAACCTTCTCATTCAGGGAATGTACACATGGGTTTTCTCAGAGCCAGACATAGACTTTTCGAATCACAGGGATGCACGAAGGTTCTCTGCAGGAGTCGGGTTGGTTGTACTATTCAGGGCTCTATACGCATTCAAGCAATTAGGTAGAATGGAGGAGGAAGCCTTCTCATGGCTCACCCTGGCCATTTTATTCGCATGCATTAGGGTTGACACTTGTCACCCATGGAACTACATGCATTCCACCAGCACACATCACCCTTGTACATCCTCCCCTTTCCAGAAACTTCGGATAAAACATAAAATGCACATGTCTTTTTGGGATAATATTAAAATATTATTCACAGGCTTAATCCCCCTAGGATTAGCCCCCAAGCTCAACACTTAGCCCCTTTCCCACCTTCCAGCCGCTACTCCCTTTCCTTCTCTGTGGAAGCTCATTCCCCCTTCACTCATTCATCATGGTCGATCTGCACCTGGCAGTGTTTACAATTTTATTAAATGTTCTGCATACATACAAGTACAAGATCAAGCTCTTGGCCTCCAACCCTTAGGCTCTCTAGCCTAACAATCACATAAGCCCATCCTGCAGGGAGTCGGGTTGGTTGTACCTATCTGTGGCCTCTATAATGCGATCTGCCAATTAGAGGTAGAATGGAGGAGGAAGCCTTCTCATGGCTCACCCTGGCCATTTCCTTTATCACAGATACTAGGGTTGACATCTGTCACCCATGGAACTACATGCATCCACTAGCATGTGTTCCTCCCACCACTTGAGAAATCAAGCGTCCTTCCAAAAGGACTTAGGATAAAACATAAAATGCACATGTCTTTTGGGATAATATTAAAATATTATTCTACGTGCTTAACTCTAGGATTAGCCCTCAAGCTCAACATTCTAGCTCCTTTCTCCCCACCTTTCCAAATTCGCCACTTTCCTTCTCTGGTGGAAGCTCATTCTTCACTCTATTCTATCATGGTCGATTCACTGGGTGCGTTTACAATTTATTAATTGTTCTGTATACATACAAGTACAAGATCGCTCTTGCCTTCCAAACCCTTAGGCTCTTCTAGCTCAATAAATCATAAGCTTCCACTGCCTTATACAAGCAACCGTCAACCCACATATTTACAATTTCTTGAATATTGCTGCAATGGGGTTTTGTATCACTATAATCCTTCCCTCTTATTTTTGTGACCGGGCCCGCAACTTCTTTACACAACACTGCAGTTTTTAAAAAAAATTCAAAAAGATGTGAGTACTTTGCCCAAATAAGATCTGCATTCTCCCATGTCAATGGCCCCGATTCATACCAGTCCACTGGACCTTTACTCTCAAATTTTATATAGCTCGATTCCTCGGAGTTGTTTTCTTTTCCGTCCAATATGCGCATTAGTGATGCACGGTGAGACCTTTTGTTCAACCAATCACATTCCCACCGATAACATGATTAGCATCGCACATATTTTTAAGCAATGAAACATGAAACACATATGTACAATCATGGATGCAGTAGTAAGAATGGGGCGTAACTGATCTAATCCTTTCTAGTATTTCAAATGGGCCACAAAATCTTGATGCCAATTTGGCACAACTTCCCAACCTCAGGAATCGTTAGTTTTCACTTCGTGGAAACATGGTCACCCACTTTGAATTTCTTATGGGTTCGCGCATTTAACGTAACTTTTCATTTCATCCCCGGCAACTTTCTCGCATTCCGCTTAATTTTTTATCATTTGATCTTCCAT
Source organism: Picea sitchensis (assembly GCA_010110895.2). Taxonomy (NCBI): domain Eukaryota; kingdom Viridiplantae; phylum Streptophyta; class Pinopsida; order Pinales; family Pinaceae; genus Picea; species Picea sitchensis. The sequence goes on along the minus strand of SNQJ01S0123483.1, from coordinate 15,193 downwards.
CTCTTTGACGCCAGCTCAGCCCAACTAACGCTCTGTCACCCTGGATTATCCCAACATCGAGTGTTGCACTTTCTTCCATAAAGTGCTTCGAGGGCTTTTCATCTTCAATGATGCATGATACCCATTATTATAAAGTAAATTCTACCAAATGCGTGTAGTCTTCCCACCTTTGATGGTTTATCCATCACATACATTCTCAAGATGTCTTCTATTACTCTGTTCAACCTCTCCGTCTCCGACCATCAAACTCCGGATGATACGCTGTACTAAAAGTTCGATTCATTCTTAATCCTTTGAATAGTCCTTTCCATAACTTCAAGGTGAATTTTTGGGTCCCTATCAGACACAAAATTCTCTTTAGGGAATTTCGCAAGCGTGCAACTTCTTTAAAAATATATCAACAACATCACCTGCCCTGTGGGTGGTTTTCAGTGGAATAAAATGGTGGATTTAGTAGGTTTGTCCACCACCACCATGATTGAATTACTTGCTTGCTTGTTCTGCAATCCCATGATAAACCCATTGTTACCATCGGCCCCATTTCCATTCAGAATGGGTAGTTACCGCAAGAACCCCGTTGGGTGCCTTATGCTTAGCCTTAACCTTCGACTCCGTACACCGGGCGCATGTATTCAAGGATTTCCTCGTAATTCGCCAAAAATAATGGCTTTTGACCGGCCGCCACGCCTCGATATCCTAGATGTCCAACATAAGCCACGCCATGCATTTCTTTAGAATTGCTAGCTTCACTGGACATTGGGTACATACACTCTCATTTTTATAATGTAAGTAATCCTTCATCTTCCAAGGTGTAACTTTCTTTGGTATGTGGTCTCTCATGCTATTCTAGCTTTGCTACTAAACCTCTATAATACAAATAAACATTTGCAGCTTCCAAAATTGGCCTTTAATCTCAGTTGTGTACATGCTAATGGTCATAGCATGTAATTTGTGCACTTTTGTGCTAAGTGCATCAAATCCACCTTATTTTCATTTTATATGTTTGATATAAAAGTCATATTCATTGAGAACCTTACCATCCGACGGTTCTAGCATTTAGATTTGGTCGATCAAATAAATATTTTAGACCATCATGGTTCCGGTTTCTTAATTTGAATCTCCTTCCCAAGGAGGTAATGTCTCCATTTCCCTCAATGCGGATCTATTGCTACTAGCCTCTAAATTGTGAGTGGCATAATTCCTCTTCATGCCTTTCATCTTCGACCATAAAATGGACAGGACGGAGGATTTGGGGAGGAGCGGATGGGATCGACGGAGCCGGAGGAGGAAGGAATGGAATGGAATGGAAGGAAAGGAAGGAATGGAATGGATGGAATGGATGGAATGGATGGAATGGATGGTGGAGGAGCCGGATGGATGGAAGGAATGGATGGATGGAGGAAAGGAGGAAGGAAGGAGGAAAGGACAGGGATGGAGCCGAGAATGGCCCGGATGGAAGGAATGGACGGAAATGGATGGATGGATGGACAAGGATGGATGGAGGATGGAATGGAGGACGGATGGAATGGACGGAATGGATGATGGATGGATGGAATGGATGGATGGATGGAGGAGGATGGAGGATGGATGGAATGGAATGGAGGATGGATGGATGGAATGGAGGATGGATGGAAAGGAGGGATGGATGGAAGGATGGATGGAGGAAATGGATGGATGGATGGACAGGATGGATGGAGGATGGACGGACGGAGGATGGAATGGAAAGGAGTGGATGGATGGAATGGATGGAGGATGGAAGGATGGATGGAGGAAGGACGGACGGATGAGCCTGGATGATGGATGGAGGAAATGGAATGGAATGGAAGGATGGAAAGGAATGGAGGAATGGATGGATGGAAATGGAATGGAATGGATGGAATGGAATGGAATGGATGGAATACAAAAACATAATTAAAGTATCATCCTCGGTACTTATCTTTTGAATAGTGGTAGTTCCACCCAACCAGTGCTCTTCCATGAACCTCTCAAATTTTAGACCATCATTAATGCCTCTCAAGAAGGGTTTCACTTAGATGGGACTAAGCTCCACCCCAAAACAAGGAATCCTAGGTTAGGTTGAGGTTACAAGGAAACAACACACGTACCACAAGGATGGAACTCTCTCCCAGGAACCTCCCACATTGACTTCCCACGCACTTTGGCCCCCACATGTCTGTTCCACCCCTGGAGTGTACACCTTCTCTCACACCGGACAGCCCTCTAATGCTAATATCCCTTTGCCTCAAGCTACAGAACAGGATCTAACCGAAAGTCTCTGGGCTTTGTGGTAACTACAGGGTTCCTTCCAGAGTTCTCTCCTTCCTCTCACAGACTCTCTCAAATTTCCTGAGGGAGTCACTTACAGGTCCAACAACCTGTTCTTTAAAATATTCAACCACCTCTCTCACATGGTGAGAGTGTTGTACAAACTATCCAACAGTTTTTTCTCACACAGATCAAACACTACACGGCCCACCAATCAACGGAATCCGTAGACATCTAACACCCTGTGGCAGCCTTATGGTGCAACAACATAATCCAAAGGCAGGGATGGAACACTGCTTTCTCAACTGGCAAGATGGGATAGACTTCCACACTCTAGGATTCTCGTGGATGCGACAGTCATCCACTAGGTCGATTCTGACTCCACGGTTTAGAATAGAGAAGGTGTGTACCAATTTTCTAGAACAAACATAGACTCTTTCCTAAATCCACGCAAGCTTCTCGTTCACACCTTTAATGTACACACACTGGTTTTCTCAGAGCTAGACACAGACTTTTTTGAATCACAAGGATGCATGAAGGTTCTCTACAAGAGTAGGGTTGGTAGTACTATCCAGGGTTCAGCATGTACCAGCACCTGTGATTGAAGGAGGAAACCCTTCACTCACTCACCCCTGCCATTTTATTCACATAAGCGCTTTGCTGATACTTGTCACCCATGGAATGCACAAGCTCCCAACTCTGTAACGACAACCCTGCATTCCTTCCCTTGGTTAGGAACTTAAGATAAAACATAAATGCACATGTGTTTCTTTGGGATAATATTAAAATATTATTCCCAGTGCTTAAGCCCCTAGGCTCAACACTTAGCCCCTAATCCTACCTTCTCCTGGTGGAAGCTTAGTCCCCTTCACCTATCTTTACTGGTCTTTCACCATGTAGGTTTACAATTTTATTAGTGCCTCGTATACATACAAGTACAAGATCAAGCCCTTAGCCTCCAACCCTTAGGCTCTTTGGACTAACAATCACATAAGCCCACCTACTTATACAAACTTGGCTCACCAAACATACAGACAATTCTTTCAAAACATGGTTTACAACTGGGCTCGGCCTTGGGTACATTACAATCTCCCTCCCTTATTTTTTCACTGTCCTAAGTGCAACTTACACAACATCTGCAAGATTTTCAAAAATTTCAAAAAAGATGCGGGTACTCTACTCGCATAACAATTTTATGCTCCCATGTCACATCCTCAGATTCATACCGTGTCCACTGACCTTTACAATATCTATATTCGTATTCTGAGTTTTTTTTTCTTTTCCAATATGCGCACATGATGCTCTTGCAGGACACCTTCTCGTTCCACTTGAATCAAATTCCACCGGAGCAACATGATTAGCATCGTGTACATGGTTTTAAGAAGTGAAACATGAAATGTGACTATGTACAGCCATAGATGTAATGCAAGCACAGTAACCGCCCAATCCTTTCCGTGATCTCAAATGGCTCACAAAAATCTTGCTACCACCCCCATGAACTTCCACCTCAAGGGAACTTCATAGTTTCACTTTCAGGAAACATACCACCTTGAATTTATGTCTGTCACCTGCCCATTCCGCAATTTCTATCCATTTAATTTTATCATTTGATCTTCCATCTCTTTGACCAAATTGTGCCCAATCCATCATTGTACCGATTTCGTCCCAGCTCACTAGAGTGTTTTACTTTCTTCCATAAAGTGCTTGAATGGCTCATCTTCACTGATGCATGATACCCATTATTATATGCAATTCAAAATGCGTGTGTAGTCTTCCTCCCACCTTGATGGTTTATCCACCACATACATTCTTAGTATGTCTTCTACTACTGCCTAACCCTCTCTGCCTAACCATCAGACTCAGTATGGTAAGTTGTACTAAAGTTCGTATTCATTATGAACTGAAAAGTCCTTTCCAAAAATTCGAGGTGAATTGCGGGTCCCTATCAAACACAATCATCTTAGGGAATCTGTAAGCATGCAACTTCTCTTTAAAAAAATATATCAAAGAATATCACCGGCCTGTGGGTGGTTTTCGGAATAAAATGGGCTAATTTTAGTAATCTTATCCACCACCACCATGATTGAATCATGTTGCTGTTTTGTTCGGGGAAATCCCATGATCAAATCCATTGTTACCATCCCATTTCCATTCAGGGGATCGGTAAGGTCAGTAGTAACCTCTACTCCTGTGCCTATGTTCTTGCAATTTTCAGTACCCATACATCCGGTGATGTATTCAACGATTTCCTTCTTCAGACCAGGCCAAAAATAATGGCTTATGACTACTGCCACAGTCTTCTGACATCCGGGATGTCCAAATGTAGTTAATGCTATGCATTTCTTTAGGTTCTTCAATTCTGACATTGGGTATACACTGCTTTTATACGTAAGTGTTTCACGCCTCTAAGGTGTAACTTTCCTTTGTTTGTGGTCTATCACATTGCTGTAGCTTTGCTACTAAACCTCAGTACTACAAATCAGCATTTGCAGCCTTCCAAAATTATGTCTTTAATCTCAGTTCTCAGAGCATGCTAATGGTTGTAGCATGTAATTTTTACACTTTTCCTCGCTGAGTGCATCAACCACCTTGAGCTATTATTTCCTTGATATGCTTGATATCAAAAGTCATATTCACACAGAAAACTCCAGCCATATGGTTTTCTCCGGCATTTAAAGTCTACCGGACAATAAATACTAGACCGTTGTGGTCTGTTCTCAATCTGAATCTCCTTCCCATGAGGTAATGTCTCCATTTCAATGGATGATTGTTGCTGCCAATTCTAAATCGCGAGTGGAATAGTGTCTCTCATGCTCTTTCATCTTTCTCGACTCATAACAAATTACAAATCCTCTTGGCTGAGAACTCCTCCTTACTCTCCCTACAATAATATCAATGCACACTACTGTAATCCTTATTTGCATCTCGCGAATCTTCGTGATTGAGCAATCGGTTAGCGCTGTTTCCAATCAAGGCCGCTTCCATTCTTTCATTCCACTAGAACTTTCTCCTTCCTTTCAAGGAAGTGATAGGAATGAGTTGTCTCTTTGAGAACTGCCATAAACCTTCTCAGAGGTAGCCTACTAGACCCATAAGCAAAGATCTAACTTATTCCATTATCTCATACCGCCACCTTTGGATGCCCTCAACCTTTCTAAGATCCACGCTGATCCCTTCTTCGATATAAATGTCCCAAGTAATGAATCGATAAAATGAGCACTCTGCTCGGGCTTTTACCGTGATAGTTGGTGTTCTCTCAACACTTGCATCATTCTCGTGTTGCTCTATGTTCTTCCTCCTGCCTTGAATACACCAATATATCGTTTCACTAAGACTATCACAAACTTGTCCAAATAATCTTTGAACACCCCATTCATTACATGAAAAATAGTGTGTGTTTGACACAATCCAAACCTATTAACCACTGTGAACTCTTAATGACTGTACCTTGTTCTAAATGTGGTCTTGATTATTTCCTCATCATTTATCCTAACTTGGTGATATCCGCACCAGGTCTATTTTCGGTGAATATCTATGCATCTTTCAATTAATCAAAAAGATCATCGATCCTTGGCGAGGATACTTGTTCTTAACAAGGACCTGGTTCAACCGTCGAAATCAATGCAATACCTCAAAGATCCCATCTTTCTTATTCACTTAATAGGACCGGGCTCCCCACTCTGCGGATACCTTAGGGCGAATGTATCCTTCTTTAGTAGCTCTTCAAGATGCAATTGAAACTCTTTCAACTCTTGCGTACTCATTCTATAATGAGCCTTCGAAACCCGGTTTCTCCCATCATCAAATTTAGGTAGTGCAATCAATCGTCCCTCTTCTGAGGTAGTCCGTAGTACTCAAAATTAATGGCCCTAAATTCTTTGATTACCTTGTGGTCTTCCAGATTCGAGACCTCATATCGAGATGCTTATGACGAGTTGATTTGATAATGGAGGACAATGGATCTGACGGGATCAGGGATGGAATGGACGGGATGGAATGGAAGGATGGATGGATGGATGATGGAGGAGGAATGGACGGACGATGGAATGGATGGAATGGAGTGGATGGATGGATGATGGACGGAAGGAAGGAAAGAAATGGATGGATGGACGATGGATGGAATGGATGGATGGAATGGGGAGGAGAGGAATGGATGGATGGGGATGGATGGATGAGGAATGGATGGATGGATGGATGGAGGAAGGAAAGCGGATGGATGGATGGATGGATGGAAATGGTGGACGGAGGAAATGGATGGAAAGATGGAGGATGGATGGAGGAAGGATGGACGGAGTGGATGGAATGGAAGGAAGGATGGAGGAATGGATGGAATGGAATGGAGGAAGGAATGGAAGGATGGATGGAAAGGATGGAGGATGGAGGAGGATGGATGGAAGGATGGATGGATGGAATGGAATGGAAGGAGAGGGGATGGATGGAGGATGGATGGACATGGAATGGATGGAGTGGATGGATGGATGGACGGATGGACGGACCCCATGCCATCTCCATTCTGGTATCATGAACCACTCTAATGGACTTAATCTAAAATCACTCGCTCTGACTGATCGAACATTCTCTAATCATCTCATCTGATGGGTACCATGTGCCTCTAGGTTTACAATTTCCCGTTGGATAAAATTTGTGAACCCTCCTCCTCAAAGAGATTCACGCGAGATTCAATGGATGGGATATTGTAGGAAACTTCTTGAGCCAAGAATGAGCCAAGAAGGATAATACTATCCTTCATCCACTGGCAACAACAAAATTTGGCTCTTCCCATTGAGCTCAGACTCATATAGGTTTATTAGTACCTCCCATCTGGATTTCCTCCACCCAAGGAACCCCTTCCTACTATGCAGTCCCTAGGTGACCTCCCTTACCGTTGTTGGTTTATTTCTAGTAGGTACTGTTGGAGTCTCCTTTGTTTTTCTAGCCCGTCAAAAAATTTCATTTTGGCGTCTCAAATCAAAGATGGTTTTCTATATGTTCCATCCGCGGTTTCACCCATATGCAGAATGGGAGTAGAGTTTTCCAAACCATGAAGCAAACGCCATCGGTTTTGCACTTCTACAAGCCACCAAATCCAAAGTTTATTGTCATAGCCCCTATAGTCGAGACCACAAAAGTCCATATTTTAGTAACCGTGTCAAGGTTAAAATAAAAATCTAAAATCCATGGTAACCTTCTCTGCTAATTCACCACTCGACGCTTTCTTTTAAAAGTTACATCTGCTCTAAGCCACGAATTTAAATCAATGATATAAGGATATAAACGTAATTGATCAATCACTTAATCCAAGTTTATCAAGGGGTATTAACACAATACCGCGCCGATGGAAAATTTGTTGAAGAAGGAAACCAAATTTCAATGGAACAAGGATTGTCAAGAGGGAATGGATACTTTGAAGGAAAAGATGGTGAAAACACATATTTTAGTGTTTGCAAATTGAGAACGGAGATTTCATGTGTACGGTAGATGCACGATAAAGCACTTGGAGAAATTTTGGCACACCTAGAAGGGTATTTAGATCATCCTATAGCCTTTGAAAACAAGAATTTATCATAATCATAACATAATTACAAATACAACAGAAAGAGAAGGTCTATCCATGGTATATGCAATCTACAAAATTTCAGACATTACTTATGGGAAAGAACTTTAAAATGTTCACAAATCATTCTTCCATAAAATATCTAGTCAATGCTAGTGTTTAAAGGATCTGTAGATGGTTTCTATTGTTCTAGGAATTTGATTTTGAAGTAATAGTTAAATCAAGGAAATTGAATGCAGATTCACTACCTATCAAGGGTAACCAATGAGAAGAACCTACTAACTTAGAAAACAACTTCCCCGATGTACAATTATTTCAAAGCATTACATATAGTTGATGAGTACTTTTTTGATATCATTGAAGTATTGAGTACAGGAGTTGTGCCAAAGGATTTTAGTAATATGCAAAAGAAAAACATCGTGGTCGAAGCAGTAATATCAATCCAATTGCGTGTCATTTATACAAATTGGGCGTCAATAGCATTTTGAGAAGGTGTATGATGGAACATGAATGACCCATGGTTCTAGTATAATCTCATGAAGGTATAGATGGAGGACATTATGTAGGAAATGCTATCGCACAGAAGGTATTGTGCAAAATTGTATGGTGGCCAACAATTCATGCGGGATGCAAAAAAATATTTCCTTAACCTGCGGATGTATCTTAGAGAGTTGGAAAACCCAAAAGGAGGGATGAGATTCATACCACAAGTAACTCTTCGGGTATTTGAAAAGTGGGAGATATGTTTTTGGACCTATTAATCCACAAACAATAAGGTCAAGAGAAAGATACATCATTATCGGGCAATAGAATATTTAACCATATGGGAAAAAGAAACACTAGTCAAGGATTGCAGCATCGCATAAATAACAACACACTTCTTGTTTGAGCAGGTGATTACAAGATTCGTATGTCCTAGTATTTCTTTCTATTAAGGACCAAGGAACCCATTTTATTAAAAGTACAATAAGAGCTATGACAAAATAATTCGATATATATCATCAGAAGATCACACCTTACCACCCAAAAGAGAATGGTACATTAGAAGCTTTCAATAAGATCCTAGAGAATTCATTGACAAAGATTTGTAATGTGAACATAGATGATTGGGATTTAAAATACCAGCATTATTATGGGAATACATGATCACCGTCAGGATTTTTTAATGATTTATGGTTGAGTTTTTAATTGCATGCATTAATTGACCATTGGAAAAAATTAACGAAAGAACGAGAAAAAAAATGAATTATACATCCATTAACATATTTGCAGTTCTGAAATATAATGAAAAGCAACAAACCGTAATGCAGAAGTTTGATAACGGATTTCGGCAACTTTGTCTACGTCTCCGGGCTTTTTCTCTATGGGGGAGGCTTCTTTATTCTTTCTCAAGATTACCGGTACATCATTACAATTTCAATGGCTTCTAGACTCCGATCTAGTCATGTTATTTGTGATCTCTGTGAATTCTGCAATAAAAGATCTGGCATCGCTTAAATCCATCTCCAGCTCAAATCAACCGACAAGATCTCCTCCTCAATGCCTCGGCTTCAAACTGGGTTTGACTTGGCTTTTCCTCAGCATCTCTGCTCTAAATTGCTCTCAAAAGCTGTCCCTTGGCCTAAAAATGGCCTTTGTTAAATAGTTGGGAAGTTGGTCATCCATCTCCAACTTCCTCCATTAAAATTTAGCTCAAAAATGTCTAATAACCCCAAAAAAATCATTAATAATGTTAATTATATTTAAATTAACAAAGTAGTTGAAAAACCCACTTCATAAACTATAATATGGTTATTAAAACGGGCTTTATCCCCCCGAATCTTGGCGCATGCACCTTTGGAACAGTCACATAGGCGCCATATGGCCTAGCGCTAGCCCAAAAGGGCTACTAGCTCGCTCTTTCTCATTCAAAGACCCTGGCCTCATGACACCTCTCTCGCGATAGACCCCTGCCTCAAGCTATAACCACAGCAATATTACAATGGTTACGACATATACAGTTCCCATACCGGGTCACATATTGGCATAAATAATATTAAACCAAACGCCATGTTAAAAACCCCGCGGAACTATTGTTTAAAGAACATGGGCATATGTATACGCAATGGAACCGCTGTCGTATTGCCTCCTACCGACCATGCAACACTAATTCAAACTTAAATAAATTGAAACCCGTTCATATTACAAGCTCCAATGGATGGCGTAATGGTCGTGGGGAACTTTGTAAAGGCGTAGTTGGTTGGGAGGTCCCCTGCCTCAATCCCAGTGGATTCCATAAAATTTTGAACAACCAACCAAAACCGACAAACCAATAACTGGGTGCCACGTAAGGTGCCCGGATTGGGCCATGTGGCAGCCAATCACTTGCCAACAAAATGCCATGTGTCGACATCCGACACCATCGCACGCCATGTCATCCTTTGCCACTGCCACTTGTCAGATGCCCAAATAACCTGCCATGTCATCACCACGCCTAAGATGTAATCGGGTCTAAATATCGCTTATCACATCCGGCCGACGTTATTCATACACGTCAATTCTTTCAGTGGTGACACGCGTCACTTTAGGATTGGTCCAACTGCTACCAAAATGCCAAATTAGTCTTCCCGACACGTATCATCGGCTCTGAGGTTGCCACTAGTCCCGTAATTTTGACTGCCATGTGTCATTGTAACGACTCATGTGTCATACCATGAACTAACACGGTCCTATACGAATCAGGATAGGTACACAAAGATCCAAAATTTCCTCCCTATTTGGCTTGGCTGGGATGTAATGCGACATATCTCTCCATATCGGACCTCGCTTTGACAAAAATATTATACCAATCGGAATCGAAGACGAGATGTGATGCAATGAGAAGAGTTCTCATCGACTCGAAACTTTCATTTTTGAGCCTTTTTCAAGCCCTGTTAGGCTTCTGGATTTGATTTCGGATCACACCTCCCATCAATAAGACCTTTGGTCCCCAAAGGTTACTAACCACTCAACAAGCTCGAGATAGGCCAACCGGGCTTGCCTTGATCTTATTACATTAATGGAAGTAACATACAATGAAGTTGAGATATCCACTTCCGCGTAACTTCAAGTGACTTCTTTCTTTCCCTTCACAGTTCTTCTTGCTTCATATAATCCATCCTCCTTCGTGGTACATGAAAAATCCTTTATCCTTCCTTGGACAAAGCCCGGATTAAGCTTCCAACAACTAGCCTTTGATGACCACTCTTGCTGCAAAACGTACAACAAGTTTTTGCATCCAGAACTGCTTATCCTTCTCCTTCTTCCGTTGTGGATTTGAGCCTTTATGTCTTGTTTCATTCCTGGTCGACATAAAGTTTGTCTCTTCCAACACTTGGCAACACAATGCTTAGTGAAAGACACAAGTATGAATGGAGGCAAGTTTCCACAAGTTCGGGTTTACTTGATTATGCTTGTTATAATATAAAGGAGAATTCATTAAAACATGACCATTATACCTTCCATACCGACTCACCTTTCTTTGGAGACAAATTGCATTCACTACCATAGTCCTCAAGTGATGTGCCGCCATTTCCTTTTGTGAAGTGCTCTCGCAATGTCTTAAGTTGGCCATTTGAAGCATTACTTGTTTCCAAAGTTTTGGAACCAATCTTGAAGACCTCCAAGGTCCCTCGGCCATATCCCAATCCTAAGTATTGAGGCCTTTCCTCACCCTCAATAGGATTTACAATGCCTTGACCTCTACATCCAAGGCCCTTTCCTTTTTCATAACCCATCTGGTTAGTATTCTCAAACCTACACCTTTTGTGTGTTTTTCAATTCACCAAACCAACTTGATGAGAATGAGGAAAATTTAATGAGGAACCCTTCACCGCATACCTCAGATGTGTTTTCTCAAACAGATGTAGGCTGCACTTCCTTCAATTCTTCTTTTCCCTTGTTGTTTTTTGAAGCTTTCACTTGAACCGCGCTCTTTCATTCCAAGTAGTCTTCTTACAACACCTTCACCATCTCGCCATGTCATCAACTCAACTCCTTCTCATTTTGAGAAATTCCTCCTTCAGATGCCATTTTCTTCCTTGAGATGAGCTCTTTCCTGGTTAATGCAAACTCCAAATCCAAACGTCAACTAGCTCGATACCACTTGATCTCATCAGTGATTTTTCGAATGACTTATGGTTGAGTTTCAATTGCATGCATTAATTGACCATTGGAAAACTTAACGAAAGAGTGAAAAAAGAAAATGAATTATACAACCATTAACATATTTTGCGTGACCAAAACAATGAGTCAACAAACCATAATACACGTGTTGATAACGAGTTCTACATCAACTTCTTGCCTAATGCCTCCCGCCTTTCTCTATGGGGAGGCTTCTTGGCCTCTTTTCAAAGTTTAATGGTACATCATCATTACACGTCAATGGCTTTCTAGACTAATCTCGGGTCATGTTCGCTTCAGATCTCTAGGAATCTTGCACAAAAGATCAAAATTTAAAACGGATGTCCCGAGTTTCAAAAATCGGCCCGACAAAGATTCCTCCCTCAACAAATTTCCCCGCCAACCGGTTTTGAATTGGCTTTTCCTCAAAGATATCTCTTCTCTCAAACCATCTAAAGTTGTCCCCTGGCCTTCAAATGGCTCGAGTTAAATAGCAGCTATTAGTCCATCTCCAACTTCCTCCACAAATTTAGGCCCCAAAACTGTCTAATAACCCCCAAAAAATCATTAATAATGGGTTAATTATATTTAAATTAACAAAGTGGTTGAAAACCCACATTTGCTAAACTATAATATGGTTATTAAAACGGGCTTTATCCCCCCGAATCTTGGCGCATGCACCTTTGGAACAGTCACATAGGCGCCATATGGCCTAGCGCTATACCCGTGGGCTATTTGGCCTTTCCCTTTCGCTCCAGCACCTGGTCGCATGGCACCTCTGCATAGGACCCTCAGGCTATGGTTATAACCGCACAATATTACAATGGTTATGGTTACATATAATAGTTCCCCCGCGCTCTGGTCAAATGGCATACACATAAAACCAAATGCCATGTTAAAAAAAACCCCGCGAACTATTGTTTAAAGAACATGGGCATATGTATTACCAAATGGAACCATCGGTTAGCTGTTCTACCGCACTTCCGCCATGCAACACTTACTTCAAACTTAAATAAATTGAAACCCGTTCATATTACAAGCTCCAATGGATGGCGTAATGGTCGTGGGGAACTTTGTAAAGGCGTAATTGGTTGGGGAGGTCCCCAGTTCGAATCCGGTGGAATATAAAAATTTTGAACAAATCCAACCAAAATCACAAACCAATACCGGGTGCCATGTGGCAGCTCGCGGATTAGCCACTGGCACCCGCAATCATTTGCCAACAAAATACCACGGTCGACATCCCATTGACACTTGCCGCCATGTCATCATCCTTGCCAGTCAATTTGTCGACGTACCAAAATTCCTTTGCCATGTCGCCGCTTAATATCGGAAGTCGTATTGTCCGGGCCATTTCCATGTCATCCATCGACGTCATTCGCTCCACGTCACCCTTCCAAAGGGTAATATCGTCACCTTTAGGATTGGTCCAACTGCCCGCCAAAAATGCCAAATCAGCCCGACACGTCAATCGTCGGTGTTTCCCACTTGTCCCCGGTGACGCATCTACCACGGTCATCGCATCGACCTTCCATGTCTTGTAATGGATCGACACGCGGTCCGCATGGACCGTACCGACAAAATAACTCGCGATCCAAAATTTTCCCCACGGTTTATGGACAAAACGCTTATATCTTCTCTCTCCATAATGGACCCGCTTTGACAAAAAATTATACCACCTAACGTGAAGATGAGACAGACGCAGTGGCGCTGGTTTCATCGGATTCCGAGGACTTTCATTTTGAGCATTTTTCATGCCCGGACAGAAGTCAATCCGGATTAATCAATACATGACTACGCATTAAGTTGATAGGAAAGACACCATTCATATTGGTGTATGGACAAGAAGAAGTGGTTCCATTAGAATATTTGGTACATAGTCTATGTGTAGAAGCAATTACAAACATGACAAAAAGAGGCACAATACAAGAAAGGTTAAATCAACTGATGGAACTAGAAGAACATAGGATTCTCGCGTGGATTCCACCGCAGGTAGAAATCAAGGGCTAAAGCACGAATGACGTATTAATATAAGAGGTCTAAGATCTGAGATCTAGTTCTTCATGACAACAAATTTTTGCAACATCCTGGAAGTCTAACATGCATTGACTAGGCTTATATGAAGTAAAGCATGTCACAGATGGAGGATCTTTGCAGCTAAAGGACTTGACAAGAACATAAATGTATGGAATGGTGAATGGTAGTCGAATCGAAATTGTATAGGGAATAACTGACCTACTAACTCTAGTAGTTGGTGCATTAAGGAAGCCTATATTGTACTATAGTATATATTAGGAAGGAAAACTTATAAAAAAGACATAAAAGTAGAAAAGTAGAAAATGGAAGAAAAAATAGAGAAAAATGAAGAGAAAGAAAAAGAGGTAACTGCGAGGAATAAGTGATTCAGAAATGACATCGCACAACAACTAGTGCGAAAAAATTTGGAAGAATGCACACAATAAAATAGGTTACTACACAAATGACCGGAAAAAAGTGAAAAATACAACATAACATTAATGATCAGGTCTATAAAAAGGGAAAAGGATGGGAAATTTTGCCACTTAGTGAATTTTGAGCAAATAGAGAGCTCCAGAGCGCAACCTAGGAAAAATTGTGTGAGGAAGATAACGATTGACCACTCAACATACAACATGACACCTCTGAAGGTTGGCATCCCAAGGAGCTATACTAGTGTTACTCGACAGGACATAATAAGGAAAGAATGAGAGAGCCCAAGAATATTGTAGAATTATAAGACCTCACAACCTCGGTGATAGAATCGATCATCTCGACTAAGGTAGAGGAAATAAAATCGATGGCTACACAATTCGAAAGGCGTCAGAGCTTTGAAAACCACAATGGAAGCACAAACCCTAACCCGGAAAAACTTGTAGAACCTTAGGGAATGAAGGGGAAACAACAAGGACCTATCGCAGAGGAGGTGTTAGTTGAGTATATTACAAACCAGTTGGAGACCGAAGGAGAGGAAGAAGACACGATTGAAACAATGGCATAAGTCCACCCAACAGTCAACCAGAAAAGAAAGGAAACAGATGCAGCAGAGATCACACTCCCGTACATCCTGGATGTTGTGGTGACAGTGGAGGATATGCTAGGAAAGGTTCCAAATCTAAGATACTTCGACCATGATGTTCGATACATGTCAAAGTTTCCAAAACTTGCAGAGGAAACTTATTTGGAGGAAACAGGGGAGATGGGACCCCTAGGAAGACC
>SNQJ01S0123482.1:39935-66665 GCA_010110895.2 Picea sitchensis | reverse complement strand
TGTTAATATTATGGTAGCTGTGGGAGGTATTTACCCCCACGTGTGAACCTGACGAGAATAAAAGACTCCAGAAAGAAAGAGAAACCCTAATGAGTTGGCTAATAACCCTAGAAGCCTTGTCATCTCAAGAAGATAATTTATATTAGGCTATTAGCCTCCAAGAGAAGAAGTTGGCAAAAAATTATAATAATATACTAAATAGACACATACCCAGAAGGAGAAGTCGGCCCCAACAAACTGGTAGGATTACTATAAATACAGGGCGTCAGTTCTCATTTGTGGCATCTCAGTAGTTGCAGACAGAGCCAGTTCTACGCAACAGTTTTCCAGTTGGTGCGCACTGCAGTTGCAGTCTAGTGCACAGGTTTGGAGGAGGGTTGTAGGTGTAGCTGCAACAACAACTAGTTTAAGTTTTGGCTTGGATATATCTTGGCTAGGGTTTGGGACTATCTAATCAGTCTTTTGTGTTGCGCTATCCTTGGGGAGAGATGCACTGCTCTTTGTTTGGCTATCTAGCCTAGGGTTTGCTTCCAGAAGAATTCTCAGTCAAGGTTAAGGTGCTCGGAGGGAGGCTTCGACCTGTGGTTGGGTGACGAGGGTATCGCCAATGGTAAAATGAGCACACCATCTTCTATATTCTAACAGCTTGCTCGTGCTGGATATGGTTGAAGGAGTCAGTGTGGATACGATGTGCAATAAATGCAAATCGCTCTAACCTACCTCGATGGTTGCCACCCTTGCTATTTTGCATTTGGTCATTTTTTTTGGTTGTTGCTACCTCCATTTTGCTCGATCGTGGAAGAATTGTTTGGACTTTGTCGATTTTCCTTGGCATTTTTTCACCCAGGTATGAGGGTTCTTGCTGCTCCATCCATGAATTCTTGCTCTTCCCATTAATTAAATCAAAAGTTGGCTCTTTCATTTTCTTACTGTCTGTGATTTTCCAAGTTATGGCATATGTTTTCTTTTTCAACTGCGTATTGGATTTGGATGAAGTTGGTCTCTATGGTGTTTATATGCAAGAGAATTCAAAGTTGATCGATGTGCGAGTGTGTCTCACTGTTGACGTAACAACGATTTCTCTGTTTCTTTACCTATGGGAAAAACTTGTGGGAAAGTGTTTCGAGTCTACCCGTCTCTCTTGCATCTCTGTTACAAAATGGTGTTATTGCTCGCGAACTTTGGATTATATTTATACTTTTCCATTCAATTATTTATATGGCTATCATGGATATATTTCTCGCGGCCTCTATAAAGGGCCTGTGAAGAGGTTTGTGGAAATTATAGGCGGTAAAAGGAAATGTTCTTTTGATTAAACCCTCAAAGTGTTTTTCTACTTGATCTCCCATACCTCATTGTTGTTGATGAATGGTATCTTAGACCCTACATTTGAATAACTGTGTAAGGATGGCTAACCCAACATTTGATAGAGGCGTTGTTCGCATCTCTTTTGTCATGAGATTTTTGTCGATTTCTTACTTAAGAGTTAATGCCAAGCTCACTTATTTATAAAATACAGTTTGTTATGTGACAATATTGAAGCGACGACAACATTGTAAGACATTGTTTAAGATATATAGTCGTGTTGTGTTAGCGTTCTTAAGGTGGTCGATTTTTATGGATGGATAGAATACCTCTGTTGACGAATTATATATATGTTGAATGAACTCTACGAACATGAATTTTGGAAGTTTTTTTATTTGAAATCTCAGTTTAATTTTTTGTTATCCACGGGGGTTCCTTTTTGGTTGGTTTCAAGAAACTCTGTAAGTGGTTAAAGAATATTGATGTCAATGTTTTGGACCCAGTCTGTCCATACTTCGACTGTTAGTTTTGGTTGTTGGAATACTGTGTTTCCTTGAACCTATTGTGCATAGGTTGTATTATGTCTGTTGAATTGTTTCTTGGACAATATTTATGAAATGAATTATGTAAATGTAACTACAAAAGGCACAATGAACAGTCTTGAAGTGAAGCATCAATTTTGGAATTTTGAAACAAAGTATTGAATTTTGATTTTGAAACAGGAAAGGGTTTGGAAATTCGTTGTTATGATGATGGCATTGTTTTGTATGGATAATGAAGAAAAATAACCATTGGAGTCCCTTCCATTATACCATCTTACGCATGTTACACTCCCCTTATTATCCCACTTACAATTTTTACACTCCATGTTCTATTATTACTCATTTTTAAGGAAAAATCTATATGAAAATAAAAGAAATGGAGATGGATCTTAATTGATGAATGGTGTTTTGAGAGCTGGTTATATACACAATTTGATTATTTTTGTGATTGTTTGAAAAATATCCATGTATCTTCCCCCCTCCATGCTACCATTTTATGCACACTACGAACCCCTCATATTCCCAATGACCCTATCGTTCCCTGTTCATATGGAAATTGATTAATGCAATTTTTATGTATGAATTGCATGGGTTTTGTGGTAAATAATAGAGCCAACTATTGATTTTATTTAAGTGGAGTTTCATGTATGGGTTATTAATAATTTTTCATGATTCATTGAATATTGCTACAGGATGAGCTTTTTCACCAGGGGCAGTAATGGTAGAGGTAACATAGGTAGGGGAAATTGGAAGAGAGGTCATATAAGATCACGGTTCTATAAACATTTCAATGTTGACCCCCCGGAATTGAACCACCTTTTCCAAGATGGTTTCTTTAACTTAGTAGGTCAAGGAATCTTCCAGCCCCGAACAAAAATACCTGCTTTCCAAGCACATCAAAACATTTCCGGTGTCTGAGTCCCTCCCTATGTGTCCATGCGACCATATTCTACCGCCAACGATGGTTGGGAATAGATTGTACATCAACCTGTTGTTCATCACCACAGTTGGCCTACTGCATCATTTCCATTACCCCCTCCACCACCAAAAAATGAAGTTTCCCAAGCTGAGCGCGCTGTCTCACCTGTGCAATCATCACATGCCAGTAAAAGATTAAAATTAGATGTCCATGATCCTTTGCATGACAAAGGAAAGGGAATAACCACTCACTCCATCTCATCCAAATATTCTGCCAAGTCAGTTTCCTCTCGCCTTTATCTTAAGAATGACTATTCTCATGTCATTAGTGCAATTCAGCCTCAAGGCTCTAACCAGTCAAAGGCTTCCACATAAAAGTCAAAAGGGGACAACAACGAGAAGAGGCCTAATGCCTCACATAGTAAATATGCATTTTAATGATTGAGGTTGTTTTATATGTTGCAGATAGTATTTTATTTTGATAAATTTTTGAGCAACAAGCATATATTTGGCATTGTTTTGGACAAAAACATTCATTTGAGTTTTTTTTATTAGAAAACTTGGATATGATGCTATTTTGGGGGACATGATTATATTACATTTTGCTGATATTTATTATTTGAGCATATATATATGAAGCGAGAGTTACAAGGAGATATTTTTGAATTAAATGATTTGTATATTTGTTATGTCAGATAACTATAAAAGGAAATATTTGGGAGTCACAAGGGGTCCCACCTATTAAGTTATTATTTAAGACCCTTATTTATATATTACTATTATTTAGTTGTCTCAAAATAATTACTTAAGTTAGTTTGAATTAACTAAAGAAAGGTAGTTCAACTACCATAACTTATTGAGAGAGAACACAAGCTCAATCAAATGAGGAGACAAAGGAGAGGAATTGAAGGAGAATTACAACCATAAGGTTTGCTCTATATTAGTGAGATACTTTCAAATTTCATTCATTCTGAGTTTACTAGAAAACCTAATCCTCTTGATGACAATAAGATCTTATGGAAGGTAGCAGGATTCAAAAATCGAATCACAAATTTCAGCAGCTTGTTCTAAAGGTGTATGGTTTGTTTGTGTATTTTTGTTTGTGCATGAATTGAGCTTCATGGATGATAAAGAATATCTTGCAGAGTCAAGTGACAATAGTTTATGGCACGCTGATATAGATATTTAGCTTCGGTTTTCTTCTTGATTGTCAGAGTCTTTTTGTATGGTGTCCATAGAAGGCTTTTAAATTTGATTTTGGTCCCTACCCTCACAGGGGTTTGTAGATAGAACTCATTTTTGTATCTTAGAATGAAATACATGAAAAAATAGATTATTGTTTCAGTATCACACGTGTTTAAATGATCAGGCTTATTATTTTACTTTGATTTCCATATATACATTTGTATAATTTTTTTACATTTTTATGTAACTTTGTTTAAAGTTTACTTTTTTTGCATTGATATATACAACACATAAAAACCAACCTTATTCCTTTGTAATTAATAATTGTGGATTAAACGATTGTTAAGAGGCTATAAACCCCGAGCGACATTCCCAACTATCTTGTCCTAGCCTAGCATGATTTGAAAATGATTTAGTAAGGTTTTCCATACCTTTTCCTCAACATTTATTTGGTGACCATACTGGGGAGATCTTCCATATCTATCTGGTTGATTGTATTCATAATTATCTTTAAATTTTTCTATTTTGTTTAAATACTTGTTGACTGATTTTTCCATTAAAGAACCCGTCACAAGACAACCCAATATTGGAAACGGTCTTAACGACCAAACTAGCATTTCCTTAACCTTGTTCAACACTATTTTTGAAATTGCTAGTACTCGAGCTGAACTTGAACTCTCTTGGGAAGTAATTGAAAGAGATATAAGTATCTGTGAATGTTGGGAAGCCAGGAAAAGGAATCCCAGAAATCAACAGTAACTTCTCTTTTATTAAGTCCTTGGTTTTTCTTTGCATGTCCTCAAATCCTCACATCTCTCTCTTGAAGAGGATTGTCCCCTGAAGCTACTCCTATTTTTGAAATAGGAAGAAGGAAAGTCATTTTATCAACTCAATAAAGTGCTATAAAGAGAAATTTGTCAGATTCTGCTATTTCACCATCATCACCTATACCTATTACCTTCAATATGACATTTGCAGGTAGTGCTAGTGGAATTGGAGGTGCCTCCTCCTCCCAACTTTTTGCTTCGTCAGTAATTGGTAGTATATACAACCATCAGATCCATTTCCAATCCACTACCAAACCTACTAAAGTGATAAAGAAATATGGGATTTTCCAGTTCGAAGAAGATGCTATGACCACTCCATGGCATGTGTCTTCTCCCTTGAATCTAGCACCCGCTACTTACCCAATACCAAAGTTTAAGGAACATCTTCCTAAGTTCTCGGGGAATAATACTATTTCTACAAATGAACACTTAGTTTCATTTTCCAATGCTTGTCATAACATCGGGGCCAACGATAAGGACACCTGCATGCGCTTATTTGTTAATTCCCTTGAAGGGAAAGCTGCAACATATTTTTTTGACCTCCCTCCCAAAATTATTTCCACATGGGAAGAATTGGTTTATTGGTTCAAGTCCACTTATGGACAGTCCAAAAGTCCAGCTGAAAAATTAATGGAATACAAAAATATTGCCTATAAGGATGGTGAAACCATTAAGTCTTTTAACCTTTGGTTCACCAAGTTATACAATCAAATTCTTGAACTAATCCGTCTGCAAAATCAAGCCGTTTTCATGCATTATTATAATGCGTTTCCTTCCCCTTATCGTCATAGAATCGAAGAAAATTCCATTGACAATCTTGATTCCGCTCTTCATACTTGTCTAGAATATGAGGAGCAACTCGAAAGGACGTGTCTCCCTAAAGGGGACCCAGTTAAGAAAATAGACATGTTTTCCCTCTTACAACTCATACAAGATATGAATGTAACAACCCAAATTGATTAATTTTTATCCTAATTTTTAAATTCGAATTTAATTAATTATTAAAATATAGTAAATGAGTCTTTTATTATTTATTATTAAAAGTTGGTGAAGTAATTAATGGGGGGATAATGTTGTTTGGGAATCAATGGGAGGATAAGGTTGTTGGGGAATCAATGGGAGGATAAGGTTGTTGGGGGGATTAATGAGGGGGACTTGAGAGAGAAGGACAAGAGAGGAGGGGATCACTTGGAAGAGGATATCATTTTTTATTTTGGGTTTGAGAGTTTTTTAAGGATAGAGGGAGAAGGTGGAGAAAAATAAATAGTTTTGGACTGCATCTGTATTTCTGGTTTTACTGGCAGCTTGCTTGAGGACTTCCACAGGGGGCACTTGTTGCTGAGAATTTTGGGCTCGGGGGATAGGAAACCGTAAGGAATCCTGGAGCTAGGGAGCTGGATAGGCTGTTCCTAACTGGTTGGGAGGTTAGTCAGTTTTGGGCAGAGCTTCATCTTGGACAGAGTTAGAGCTTGGACAGAGTTGGAGAATAGCAACAGTTTGAGGTATTTTCATTATTATGTTGTGTTTATTATGGTTGTGTTGTTCATGTTCATTATTTATATATTGTTCATAACAACTATGTTGAATATGTGGTTTATTATCATGCTGCTCATAAATTTTAATTATAATGAACATGGTTATATGCTGAATAATGAATGGTTTATATGCTGAATAATGAATGGTTTTATGTTGATTAGTGAATTGTAAAGAAGTTCATATAACATTTCTCTATTTAAACTTGTGTTTTATAAGACTCTTTTGGAGAGGCCTTACACATGGTATCAGAGCCCGGTTTCAAAACTGAAACCTGGGCTTGACCACCCACAACGCTGGGATTTTGTCTTTTTCATCTACAATCCAATTTGGGTTGTTACATTTCCGAAAGCAGATGCAAGTAAATTTCCTCTAGATGCACAATGCAGACCATTGCAGAGCAAATCCAGTCCACCCAATAAAATGATGTCCTTGTCCCTTAATTTGAAATTACGTACCTACTGAACACTTCTCATTCGAATCAGACCGAAACTTGGTACATCGACAACACTCTTGTTTCCAAAAGCAGATGCAAACAAAATTCCTCTCAAAACTACAAACCTCCTGAGGCTAGAAAGTAAATACTTTAGACATTTAACTCCAAAGCAACCTCCCTGATGCCTTCCCATGTTAAAAAATTCTAGGGTACTTTTCTCCTCGAATCTACAATTTCGCTTTAAAAACCCATTGCCATAAAAGATAATAGTCAGCAGACCCCAGGGTTCTTGAGATATACGTGTACATTCATTCACCTCGAATTGAATTAGCGATTGAGCAATTAACTTGGTGGAAATATAAAGAGTAATAAACTATGATGCACCATTCAATCAAAGTCGTTGAAATAGACCCAGGTTCGAGGCCCCGGAACGAGCACATTCTAAGAAAACCCTAGATGACCTGCCCTGTGAAGACACGACCCTAGCCTTTGCAAATAAAATGGTCCCTGGGGATCAACCGAAAAAGAAAACAGAGGGCGAGAAATAAAAGAAACGGGGAACCCGCAGTGCCCTGTGTTGGAACAATATGTAAGTGTGAAAATTTTTCCATTCTTCAACCATCCAGAATACTAAATCCTAGGGCTCGTGCCAAAACGCGTATCGAACTTAGCTAAGCATGTTCTGTCTCAACATCGTCTCAAAATTCCATCCTACGAAATTGGAGTTTGACCATCAGTATTAAATCAAACTCAACTGTTCCATCCCCCTTACCCTGCACAACAATCTCTCCCGAACCCTAGGAATTCCCAGTCTACTTCAAAAAAACTACCACACCTTCTCTCTTTCCTATCGCTGAAACACACCATTCACCCCGTAGAAAAATCCCGACCACCGATTAATAGCATGCCAATAAACCCCACAACAATTGCTATTCGTTGCGAACAGGAATCTTGGACGCTCTCACAGATATTTTCGCTCGCAAGAATTCTAGGGCGGTTGCTTCTTCCTCTGCTTCTCTACTGATAGACATGAACAAAAAAATTCAACTCGGGACAGATAGAGAAAGAACGATAAGATGGTTTTTGGGTTGTTACATCGCTGCAACTTTACTTCTTCCCCATTCTTGAGAACAAGCCAATGCCAACCACTGAGGCCGACGACCTTCTCCACGACGCCATGAAGTCCAATCAGAACGGACTTCGTCCTGTTATTTCCAGTAACTACAACTTTAGTGTGCCTAGGTAGCACAAAAAGTTCTTCGTCTCCACTTTCTTCACCGCATGGAGATAGCGCTCCGTGAGGACTGTTAATGTTTATGCCATTATTATAGTTCTTTGCATTTCAATAGATAAGAGCATCATAAGAAAAAGATCATTGAGAAATACACATTCACAAGAGACACAACATTTATCACAGGAAACCCTCTGGGGAAGAAAACCCAACAAAACTTCCTTATCATAAATTGCCAATACAATGTTCAGAGATATCAAACCAATACGGATAGTCCTCTCCAAAGGATCATACTCTTCTCCTCTCTCTAAATGGTAATTGCATCTTGCCTCATGAGAGAATGAGCAAGTGAGTTATGTGATTAAAGTGAGGCGCTAGCCTCCCTATATATACAAGGCTAGCACGTGTGAAAGGGTTTTCCAGCAGGGGGCTGACCTCTCACTCTGGGTGGTCAAACCCACCTTTAATTAATTTGGGTCTTCAATAATAGCTGTTGGGGCTGAATTCTTATTATGCCCATTATAATTTTCCGATGACCAATCCAAGGGATTTGGTCCTAGCCACAATTACCGACATGATTAATCCACAATGGGGATTAATCCTAATAATAAAATAACAATAATAATAAGAATGCTCTTCAGGTTATTATTGTTTCAACACTCCACCTTAACAAAGAAGGGTATTCTTCATCGACATCAAGTGAGAGAGGTATGCATCATCGATGGCATCATGAGGGCCGATTATCGTCAATATCATCTTGAAACATTGGCTAGCATATTCTGAGTCGCCGGAAGTTTTCTTCATCGACTTATCATCATCATTCTGAAAGAATGCTATCATCATCGCATCAAATGTGGTCGGTAAAAAAAATGGTACCTCATCCACAACACTAAGGTAGAAGCCCGATTACTACAGCGGCTCAATGTCGCAGTTGGTAACGAATGTTAGTCACACATCTTGCTTCGTCTAACAACTGAATTAGGAAGCAGGGATATCATCATTTAAACTGCGTCCTAACAACTAGGTGAAGCGAGGAATCACAACGTCATGCTTTTCGTCTAACAACTAGGTCAGAAGAAAGGAACTCATCAACATCTCACTTTATGCCTAACTATGAGGTCATAAGCGAGGAATCAACGGCGTTATGTTTTATGTCTAGCAACTAGGTCAGAAACGAGGAACACATCATCATCTCGCTACGTCTAACAACTAGGTCATAAGAAAGGAACACATCATCTTCTTTTTTTTATGTCTAACAACTAGGTCAGAGTGAGGAATCACAGCGTCATGTTTGTCTAACAACTAAGTTAGAAGCGAGAATCATCTTGCTTTACGTCCTACAACTAGGTGGAAACAGGAATCCCTTCGTCATGCTTCGATCTACTTGACGGTCGGAAGCAATGACTCATCTTGCTTCGATCTAACGGCCGAGGTCGGACAAAGGAACACACAGCGTCATGCTTCGTCTAACAGCGAGGTTAGAAGCAATGACTCATCGCACTTTCGTCTAGCGAGGTCGAGGAAGCAAGGAACACCTATAGCGATCATGCTTCACGTCTAATAGCGAGGTTAGAAGCAATGACTCATCTTGCTTCACGTCCTATAGCGAGGTGAAGCAAGGGAAAAATATATACTCCCCTTCGAGGGAGGGGTCCCTTTCGGACTTGCAATCTTATCTCAAAGTGTTCAAACTTTACGAGATAGAGTCTTGGTCAACCGTCAACAACTTCCTGTTCATCCGTGCTAATGTCTGGAGCTTCAAGGCTCTTCTGTACCATGTCGAGGATGAAATGATATCGGATCTCCATGTGCCGACACATCTTGGAATACATGATTCTTTGTCATTTTTATGTAGCTCTGGTTGTCACTTAGAATCATGGTTGCTCTCATCTCCTAGTCAAATAGGCACAGTCAATAATTTAGGAAGCCATATAGCTTCACAACTAGCGAACATGCGACAATGTACTACCTTACCTTTGTTGTGTTGAGAGCAATACTAGATTACTTCCTACTACGCCATGGATCATAGGCATTTAAAGCGAAACAAGGACATAAGTGCTTTTACATGCATAGCGCTTCACGCCCAATCTGCATCGGTGTATCCACTCAATGTGAGAGTCATGATCCATCGCTTAGGACCATAAACCCACATTGGCCGCCTTTAAAGGGTACCTCATCACATGTTTTATTTTTAAATTGAACGCATTCGGGCTCTACGGCCAGCTCAAGGTGTTCAACGCAAAGAAGATGCAGTCTAGTGTTTGTCGGGGTACATCAGCGATCAATAATTTGTAAATGCGGTCTTGGCATCTATCAAGTCGACGAGTATCGATAGGTAACCCGACTTCACTTCGTAGGTGTATTCATGGGCTTGCATTCTAGCATGTCGAGATCTTTTAATATTTACGACTGTACTTCCCTTGGTTGAGGAAAATTCTTTCTGGACTCTACCATACCTCAGGGCCTAAGAGTGATGCATTAGAACAAGGTCTTTCATTTCAAATTCTGCGGTAAGTCTGTTTACATTCAACGATGAAATTTTTCTTCTCCAGTTAAAGATAAGTCATCCACATATAGTAGGTAGAATTCTTGGTTCATTATCCATAATTTTTTGAAGTAGAGATTTGGGTACGCTTTACTCTTGGTAAAGCCGGCTCATCAAAGATATCTATACTGACCATACCAGATGCAGGGCTTTTCTTCCAATCCGTATAGGCTTTTCTTCAATGTAGACGTAGAGACATGCTACTGCAGAAATCCTTGAGGTTGCTCTATATACACTTCCTCTTGATAACACCATTCAAGAAAGTTGTCTTCATATTGTCCATCTTTTGCAACTTCCATTTCATCTTGGAAACAATAGCTATAATGGTTAAGTTGAAGTGTATCTGGCCACGGAAGCGTTGTCTCTTCATGATCAATTCCTTCCTTAGGGAAAATCCACGGGCGACAAATCTTTCTTATATTTCTCAATGCTTCCATCCCGGTAGCATGTTTTATTTTTGAAGAGCCATTTTGATGATACCACATCCTTACTTTTTTGGTCACGGGAACTATTTCCATACATCATTCTTTATTAATGGATTGCTATTCCTCTATCATGGCATCACGCCTATTCCTTCTTTTGAATGGTCTCTTCAAAGCATGTACGTTCTTCATCAAGTGGATTTCACATCAAAGGCATTGTGGCGGAGAATGGCTTTGGTCTTTTCACACGTCTTGTGGTTCATACGGAACTATACTACTCCATCTTGTATAAGCTCTCTTGCCCAAGAGGGCTTTCTTTTATGGGAGAGGTCATATGAGGAGGTTCTTGAACCTATGTTATATCATGATCTTCGGGGGTCTCCTCATCCGGAAGTTACTACTTCCCTTACTGGTTTTGCAGTTCTAGGAACTTCCCTCGCGGATGCAGCCAGTCCTGGGATTCACGGGTTCCTCTTCATATACATTTCTTCAAGTGGCATCTTCTTGATTTCTTTAGTATTACATCTTCATCAAGGTCCGTCCCTCTTACGATGATATTATGGTGGTGACCCGGTATGTAGATTCTGAGGCCTTGAACATACGATTATCCGCAGATATTCTTTCTTGGAGGTTCCAACTTGTTTCTTTTCTCTTTTCGGTATATGAATAAGCTCTTTGGATAGCCAAACGTTTTGAGATGACTTACCTCTGGCTTCTTCCGGTGAACATTTCTTAAGGGTCTTGAACCCAAGTGCCTTATGGGATAATCTGTTTTGGACATAAACAAGCGCCATTGCTGCTTCTGCTTATAAGCACATAGGAAGATCTTGATCGTGAATCATGGTCTTTAAGCTTCCATAATTGTTCTTCCTTTCATTTCTACTTTGTTTTGTTGGAGATCTTGATCCCAACATCTTCTGCAATATTCGAAGAGTTCTTTTAGCGGGTATATTCTCCTCCATTGTTTGAACTGAGTATCTTAATCTTCTTCTCAGAAAGGTTCTCTTATCAAGACTTTGGATTCCTTGATCTTCTTGAATACTTCAAATATATCTAGGTCTTTTACGAGAATAATCATTAATGAATGATACATAGTATACATACCCATTAATGGAGGGATGATGTACATTGAACCACAAACATGCGAATGAATGAGTTCTAGGACTCCACTTCTGCTTCTTGTCTCTCTTTGGAAAGGGTTCTTGGTGTTCTTCCTTGTGCACATCCATTGCTTACGCCTTCATGGTCACCTTTGAGTTAAGGTAGGCTTTGTGTGGCGACTTTGCATATGTATGGTAGCGCCTTGTAGTTGATGTGAGCAGCTAATCTTCACAAGGATTTAATAGCCTTCAAATAGCGTGGGTCATATGGTAGCTTAAGGTGACCACCTTCTTCTTTCCAGAGTAGTTGCTTCATTTCTGGTCTCTCATACGTTGCCTTTTGCAACCTTGGCTATAGCTTCCTCATGTGATGACTTGGAGCAAGGTCCAACAAAACGTGAAACAGAATAATATCCGATGTATAAAGCAATAGCATGAACAATCATCGGTAGCTCCTTTAGAGCTGGCTATCACTTATAACTTGTCTGAAGCAAAAGATTAAAGGTAAGGAATGCAACAGAAATGAGGTCAAACCTCTCATAGTGTTGTGACCAAACATTCTTCTATGGCAACTGGAACTAACACAAGGTTTCTCCTTGAGGAGGTGTTAGTTATATCGGTCAAGTATTTACCTCTATATTCTCACATGTTATCAAGTATAATACTTTACTACGACGATTGTTATCTCAACTAAAGTCATTAGCTTGTCATGTGTACCTTTGAATCTTGATTAATCAAACACAGACCTTGACCTCAAGAGTGAGTGCTTGCTTTTCTTCAGTCTCCCTTCACTCAAGTGGCGAGTGCTTTCTTCAACACGAAATGTACATTACTATGACAATATGCTAACTTGACAAAGGTTAGGTTTGAGGATAAACTCTATGATCAACTTTCAATTCTTTTAATAATTTGATCATAGCTTATCATCTAACCTAACCTTCTTTCAAGATAGTTTCATAACAAATGGATGCATATTGGAATAATCAAAATTGGGTTTCATTATTCTTTTGAATGTGTTGAATCTTGAGATTTTTTTTGGATCTATGGAAAGAGATCCCTTTTACATAAATACTCTTTAGGGTTTAACATTAAACATATAAGTACATACCTTTGATAGCATTTGGAGGTAGTGGCACCATGCGGTAGGCGGTATTTGTTGCCAACTCTTGAAAATTTCAAGTGTGATTGCAACTGGTACAACAACTGATAATTAAACTGATACTGCAGCTGCAATTGATACTACAACTGATTATGAGACTGCAACTACAACTTAAGGGTTTTATGAGGAAGCCCTAATTTTTCAAACTTCGAATTTTGAAATTGCGATCCAGGGGGACATATCGTTGAAATTTGAGGTGAGTTAAATTTTGAAGTGCGGTTGAAATTTCGAAAATCCAACTTTACTCCCTCAAACTTGATGAATTTTACGGACCCCAGATTGCTTGGTTTCTGGTACTTACAGGTACTCACGGTGCCACGGTACTCTGATTTTCCGGTTTTACGGTACTTTGTGAAACTAGGGGTTTCACTTTCCAGGAGATCTAGCGGCGAAAGGTGCACTTTAAGTGCCAAAATGATCCTTGGGGAGGCGCAGCTTTCTAGGTGGTTTAGGGCTGAAAGATTCACTTTTGCAAAACCAATTTTTTAGGTATGGTAACAATGGCGTTTTTCCTCTTGCGAAATATGCTTCCCTTGGTTGGCTCGATACCATGTTAATGTTTATACCATTATTATAGTTCTTTGCGTTTCAATAGATAAGAGCATCCCTAGTTCTTTGCGTTTCAATAGATAAGAGCATCATAAGAACAAGATCACTGAGAAATACACATTCACAAGAGACACAATATTTATCCTGGGAAACCCTCTAGGGGAAGAAAACTCAAACCAATACAGATAGTCCTCTCCAAAAGATGCGCCACTCTTCTCCCTCTTTCCAACTGGTAATTGCAGCTTGCCTCATAGAGAATGAGCAAGTGAGTTGTGTGATTAAAGTGAGGCGCTAGCCTCCTATATATACAAGACTGACACGTGTGAAAGGGTTTCATTGACAGGGCCGACCTCTCACTCTGGGTGGGTAAAACCACCTTTAATTAATTTTGGGTCTTCAATAATAACTGTTGGGGCCGACTTCTTATTCTGCCTATTACAATTGTCCGATGACCAATCCGCAAAAAGGGATTTGGTCCTAATACAATTACCGACATGATTAATCTACAATGACGATTAATCCTAATAATAAAATAACAATAATAATAATTTAGACTTTTAACTTTAAAATGCCTAATACTAAACAAAAAGACTATTAAATTATTCCGCCCTGAAAATTTCGCAGCTAATTCCTTGATCTCCAAAATTTTTAGAAACACTGTAAACATAGCCAAGAAAACAGATCTCTGAACTTTCACCCAGACGAAAATTCTCCAGATAAAGAAACTTCAGCCTGGATCACATTAAGTTATGCACAGCGCACTCGAGAGACCAAATAAGACTTTAAACATTGATCCTGATCAAATTTTCCACTGACAAGTTCACCGCTAAATTGTTGGGATGAACGCTTGATGATATTGTTGGAGAAAATAAATTCTAAAATT
The DNA here is from genome assembly GCA_010110895.2 of Picea sitchensis. Taxonomy (NCBI): domain Eukaryota; kingdom Viridiplantae; phylum Streptophyta; class Pinopsida; order Pinales; family Pinaceae; genus Picea; species Picea sitchensis. The sequence continues at coordinate 52,030 of SNQJ01S0123482.1, read as the reverse complement.
TCAAGATCTGTCAAATAAATGCCAGGAAAAGAATATTTTCATTATTATTTTTTCCCTGCGAGCTTTCGGCCTCCATGTTTTTTTTCACACTAGAAAACAAAAATGGACATGAACTTTAATCCGGACAAACGGAGTACTGGAGACAAAGCCAAACTACGCCGCTATTTCTCACCTAGAAAAATCTCGATCTTCACAACATTTTACCTTAAAATCGCGACTAGAAGTTTAAAACCCCTGTGACCTCATGCCGGGCCGAAATTTCGACGGAGAAACCAAGCTTTCTCGATTTTTCCTCGGGGAGGTTTCTTGATTGCCATTGTTCCATAATTTAACTTGCACAAATTCTTAAGACTTTGCTCGACCCTAAAATTACTAAATCTACAACGTTCCTTTCCCTCCAGAAACCTCCAAACCTCCATAATTCCTTTCTGAAATCCGAAAAAAATAATGATCTTCTGCTTCTACCAAATAAATTCTGTTAAATGGTCTCATTTCAAAGTTAATTTTCCCTCAACTACAAAGCTTCCAGCTTCTGATGCAACAATGATCTTTATGGAAATTGGAGCCAACATTGCACAAACATTCTCGAACTCGGAGTTCTAGTCCATTTAAAAAGCTGAAAAAAAAAATGTTCAAAGCACAACGAAAAAAATTAAAATAAATTGAAAACAGACTCCACTTGCACCAAATCGTAGCTAAAGTCGATCTACGAGCTCAAGTATGCCATAAACACAACCAATCCGCCTCGAATACAATTACTTCGAGGGTTCAAGCTTAATTGAAGCTTTGACAGAAATCCCCCAGAAATATGAAATCTCACCACCCGAAATAATAACTCCCATCTACATATATTTAATGTTCATTTAATTACACACCAATATGTCCGGTTCTGTCATAAACCATACCTCAACACGTCGCAAATCTTTAATTTCTATTAATATTAATGTTGTTTTCTTTCTTGAGTCAGGGATTGTTCTTCCCAATGCTACAATCCGGATTTACTTACTGTCATGTCTATATATATATAGTAGTTGCTTGTTTGTGTAAAATCTTTGTAGAAGACCTTTTTAGGATTTCCTCAATAAATTTCAATGAATGATGAAATTTATGATATATAATGTATATAATGTAGTTCCTATTGAATTCGTCCATAAATGATTTAATTTGTGAAGATGTTTGTATTGAATTTGTAAATAAATAAATAAATATTAGGGAGGGCGTGTTTGTTTCTAGATGAATGAGTGGGTCTAGTGGGAAATGTCAAATGTGTGACTAAGGGCGGGAAGTTCGATTCATCAATCACGTATCGCCCTTGCTTACCAGTTGTTCTCATTGAAAGGAATGCATCCCATGAGCTCATTTCCAGGCAGCTTGGTCGGAGCGTAATAACTTTGTTCTCATCCATCCGCCAATCTACTTATCTACTGTCCTCTATATTCCTCCACCCAAGATGTCTATCCTGTTAATAAAGATGCGGGCTGATGATCAACGAAGCCCCATTATCATTCCATCGCCTATCCACACTTCCCCACTACTATTGGTGATTTGACCATTATAAGCCCCGATTACCATTGTGAACGTGGAAGAGACAAGAGAGAGGCGGGTGGGCCACATGCAAAGTCATGTCATGCAGGCCGCGTGTCCTCATTCATTTTGTGTAATATGGATAGTTAAGGTATAGAATAGATACATGGACTAAAGTAGTGATTATAGTAATAAAGTTTATAATAAAGCAATGATGGCTATTTAATCTTAAGATAAGAGTATTAAGTATATAAAGAAAAGTGCAGTATTGAACAAATGGAGTTGTTAGCGATGGAAGTCACCCCTGGATTGAAGCAGGAGCAGAGCCTGACGCCCATCAGTATATGTCACGATTTGTTTATAAAAGAGGTGATCGAATGGAAGCTAACTCAAAACAATGTTGTTCTAACTCCAAAATTAGGCCAGGCATGCATGGGCAAGTGAGGTCCTAGATAAACTTCAGGCAGTGAGTTGTAGTAAGGGTGAGTAGGGGGAAGACTTGTATAAGAGAACTGCAAAGGTCTGTCGTAAACATCAGGTTTCTAACAGATTGTAGGAGAAAACATCTAAACGCAAGATCTTCTTACATTCAAATGCAGGAAATCGGAGAATACAACAATACAACAATAAATCCTTTATCATAACATAATTGCAATAATTTGCGTGAATCAGTCGATCACGAACTCTCTCAGTATGAGATGAAAACTAGATGGGGTGAGAAGAATGTCTGTCATTAAACAAGAAATCTTACATACAGATACATAACCAGAGAACTAGAGTGTCTGTTAAAACTTTACAGTCGGGAGCTTCGCTCTACCATCGATACTTTCAAAAATGCAAAAACTGAGTACAAATACTCAGAAAAATTTACCCAACAGGGGCGTGCTCGCCTTCCAAGGCGTAGCGTCCCTTCAATCAAACTTCGGACGGAAATCCTTCATCAGATGTCATCTTAATTTTGCGTGGCCTTTGCAGGGGAGGTAGCTGAAACATTAAAGGCTGAAATGGCGTGTGCAGACTCCTCTGGTCAAATGAGAACTCGACATGACCCCTTTTGGAGAAAGTGAATGTACAGGACCATCTTGGGCAGACTGCCTGCCGGAACCTCCATGCCTTGCATTCAATGAGTGAGCCGAGGCTTCTACTACCTCCATGCCTTGCATTCAATGAGTGAGCCGAGGCTTCTACTACCTCCATTCATCTTCATTTATTTTTAGCGAGGACCAAGACCAAGGTCGAGCCGAACTGGTCCTTTGGAGAACACAATGATCCTTTCTGCGGCTAAACCCGACATTTCGACCCCTTTGCACAACTCTTTTTCTTTCCCCAAGTGACCGGGGGTCAAGACCGTGGGCCCAACCCCTGAGCACTTTCGGTGCTTCGCGTCTCGCAACTAGGAGGAGGTTGATTCTTTCTATTCAGAGTCGCGATGCGCGAAGAGGCGATAGAGCCTAATCGCGCACCACGTACCCTCCTTTTGATCGGACGACCCATAACACTTTCGGCGATATGGGGGGCTCGTCATTTAAAATTTCTTTGCATTTCATGACTCGCGGGTTTGCGGGTCGAAGGCCCTTGGCTCCTCTTTTCCAAACTCTCGCTCCCTGAGATGGCGATACGGGATGAGCTCCTTCCCCGGTCAGCGCTCTCTACATGTAATCTTCGGCTAGGGCCCAAATACTAACGTCTCTCGCTACTCACGACCTCGCGAGTGGGAGTATCAAACTTTTGCATTCTCCCCTCGCGAAGTCCCGAGACGCGATGGTCAACAATGGTTGACCCCCTCTGGACACTTTTCGTAACTCAGAATCTCGCACAACCAGAGGATGTGGTCCGCCCTTCGAACTCATGAACCTCGAGTTCGAGAAATAACACTGCGCTCGAACTGCTCGCGATCGACGACCTTCGTAATTTCGCGAGTGCCTCCCGAAGAATTCCGACCGTTAACTTCCTTACGAACCTTTTTGCGCTATACTTGTTGCGACTCGGTTAACTGCAATTACCCACTAACCACTGCTCTGTTCTGTCACTGAATCCTTTCCGCTGAAGAATGAAATGCTCGCTCGCTTGATTTTAAGTCCGAAAAGGACTTCTTCTGTGTGCTGCGCTTGGGCGTTTCTCGTGCAACCTGCAGACCTTGATATCCCTATGCCAAAGACAAGTAATGTTGCTAAAATTAGGCTCCATGGGGGATAGAGTCGTCCCGATGATTCTCTAAGGACTCATTTTGCAGTTCCAGTGCCTTGCTATGGAGTCATTTACTAAGCCGAGAAATAAAAGTAAACAAAGAACCAAAAGGATGATATTTACAAAACACAGGAGCCACCGCAGGCTCAGACAAAACATTTTTTCAGAAAATGCCCATTCACTGGGCTGTTTAAAACTTCTTCACCAACCAAATCTTGTAACCTGTATGTGTTATTTGAGAAAACCTCAGAGATTTTGAAGGGCCCGATCCACAGGGCTTCAAATTTGCCGTGCTTGCCCTTATCTTGCTTAGGAGCATCCCATTTCAGTACCAGGTCTCCTATCTGGAACTCCTCCTTCTTGGCCTTCTTATCAAAAACCTGCTTGGTCATCTACTGATGGTCCTGAATTCTGATCATTACCTGCTCTTTGGCCTGCTGGACTTCTACCAGTTGATGAATTCTTCTGATCATGTCATTGGGCTCTTCTTGATAATCCTGGAAGAATTTTGCTACAGGAATGGCCAGCTGAGAAGGGAAGACAACTTCTGCTCCGTAGACTAGCTGGAAAGGGGAGATGCCTATAGATCTCTTTGTGGTCACCCGATCAGCCCATAGAGCGAATTTCATCTTTGAATTCCAAGCCCTTTTGTTGTCCTCCAGTAATCTTTTGATGATCCTTATCAGGATTTTGTTGGAGGATTCTACTAAACCATTGCCCTGGGGATAGTATGGGGTGGAGTGAATCAGTTTGATCCTGAATTGTTCACAGAACTTAACTAACGGCTCAGCCTTGAAAGAGGTTGTGTTATCGGTAACAATCTTTCTTGGGCAGTCGAACCTTACGATGAGGTCTTCCAGGAATCCAATGATTACCTTGTGGGAAGCACTCCTGGTGGGGATAGCTTCAATCCACTTGGTAAAGAAATCAGTGGCAGTCAGGATCCATCTGTGCTGCCCTCTGGAAGCAGGGTGGATTTCTCCAATAAAATCTAGGCCCCATTGCTGGAAAGGTCCCGAAACAACTATAGGCTTTAAAGGCAGGGATTTGAGCTGTTTCTTTCCTGAAAATATTTGGCATGGGATACAGGCTCTAACTCCTTTATGGACGTCAACGAACAAGGTGGGCCAGTAGTACCCAGCTCTAAGAATTTTGTGGGCTGTGGTATTCCAGAAATGGTGCCCTCCACATAGGCCGCTGTGAAATTCAACCATGATCCTGTTGGCCTCTTGTGGATCCATGCATTTTAAAAGCACCCCCAGGGGGTATTTCCAGTATAAAATTGGATCGACAAGGCAATATCTGACTGCCTTGAGCTTCAGATATCTTGCTTTGTTTCTTTGCAGGCCATCTGGAGGCCACAACTCCTGCAAAAAATATATGACATCCTTATAACAAGGACATCGAGCCAACATGGGTTCTGTTTGAGGGTCTACGTCGGACAACTGATTCTGCTGATTTTCTGAATGTGCATTGATGAAATCTACCCCCAAAGTTTTGCGATTAGCTTCAGCCAACAACTTGGCTAAACCTTGACCTTTGATCAATTTGGTAGGCCTTATTTCCAAGTCAAATTCTAGGATCTTGGCTATCCATTTACTCCTCTTCCCGTCAATGTCGAGCTGTACAAGGATGTCCTTCACAGAGGCTGAAGAAATGTAGGCGGTCACTTTTGAGTGCAAGATATAGACTCTGAAAGCTTTGAGAGATTTCACTAAGGCATAGGCCCATTTCTCCATGATTTCATACCTGACCTCCGCATCTCTTAATGCCTTGCTGAAGAAAGCGATGGGTCGCTCTCGCCCTTCCTCATTTTTCTGCAACAAGACCGCTGCTACTATATCAAAAGAAGCGAAAGAGAAGATTAGGAAATCTTTGGAATAGTCAGGACTGATCAGCACGGGTGGCTCAGTCAATGCCCTTTTTATTTGGGAAAATATTCCCTGGTTTCAACGGTCCATTTCACTTCATTTCCCTTCCTGAGCATGGTTGTGATGTGTTTCACCATCTCGGCAAAATTCGAGACGAATCTCCTCAGAAAATTAATCTTCCCCAAAAAGGCCTGAACTTCTTAGATCTGGGAAGTGACAGGGTCTGAATTGCCTCCACTCTGCTAGGATCAATCCTCACTCCTTCTGCTAATACTAGATGGCCTAATAGCTTCCCCTCCTTCATAGCAAACAAAGATTTCTTGGGGTTTAGGGAAAGGCCGAACCTTCGACACTTCAAGAAAAATTTCCTCAGGTGAAAGCAGTGCTCTTTATTTGACCTCAAGAAGACTGTAATGTCATCCAGATAGATTACCACTAACTGATCTTTCTCCCTGATAAAAGCTATGTCCATGGCTCGCTGAAATGTGGCTCCTGCATTCATCAACCGAAAAGGCATTTTGGCATACATGAATGTGCCCCAAGGAGTGGTAAAGGCCATTTTTTCTCTATCCTCAGGCATGACCGATATCTGATTATAGCCAGAAAAACCATCGATCATGGAAATCCTAGATGCACCGGTTACCCTCTGCAATATGTGTTCCATGTTGGGTACAGGATAATTGTCTTTCTTTGAGCTCCTGTTCAGATTGATGAAATCGACACAAAGCCTGATTTCTCCACTTTTCTTCCTTACTGGAACCAAATTGGCCACCCATTCGGAATATCTTAAGGGGACGATAATCTGGGCCTCTAACAACTTCTTCACTTCTTTCTCCATGACAGGAAACAACATGGGATTTATCTGTCTTAGCTTCTTCCTAAATGGCTTAGCCTCTTCCTTCAGTGGGATCTTGTGTTCAATGACGGATGTGTTATACGTCTTGAGGTCTTCGTAGATCCATGCAAACACATCAACACATTCTCTCAGCAACTCAGTATATTTGGACCTCTGTTCTGTGGTCAAACTCCTTGACAACTTGACAAACTTAGGCTCCTCCGGTGTGCCAATGTTGCACTCAGATGTGTCAACATCTTCATCTGAACCCCTACCCTTTACTACCACATCATTCCCATCGAACAATCTTTATAAAGGAATTAGTCCCCTCAGAATGTGATTGCTAGGTAGCTGAATAATCTGGTGGTTAGCAATTTTATTTAAAAACACCTCAGGGTGAGGGTCACCTTCCGTGTCAGGATCCTGATCAATGTGCAACGCAGAAAATTCATCAACAGATTGGAGAAATTTTTCGATTTCCAGATCATCTTCGAATACCTTCCAATGCTTGACATTGTCCGGTATAGAGGGCCTATATTTTATTTCAACATCAGATTTGACCATAGGCGGCAAAGGAACTTTGAGCAAGCTAGATGAGATGGCTAAAGAATCGGCTGAAGTATTTTCCCCCCTCGGAATGAAAGAAATGTTAAAATCCAAGAAGAAACTATCAATCAGGTCCCATACCTCATTTCTGTAATTTCCGAGCCGGGGATTATTAGCACGATAGGCATTTCTGACTTGCTGGATAATCAACTCAGCATCTCCAAATATTGCTCTCTTTAATTCCCATTTCTTTTGCAGCCCTCATACCTAGAACAAGAGCTTCATACTCTGCCAAATTGTTGATGGTTTCAAACTCCAGCTTATATGACAGGGATATGGTCTCCTGAGAAGGTGACACACAAAACACCCCAACACCAACGCCTTCCCTGGAACATGCTCCATAAAAAACATTTTCCAGACGGGGGTGATGGAGGGAGGAAATTCATGAGGAGTGGTCGGCTGCTTTCTGAGTTTAAGAGGAGGCTCAGGAGCATGAGTGAGTTGCAGTAAACTGGAACCTAAATCAGTGTCCAAGGAAAAAATGGGATGGTTGGTGGGATTAGCTTCATCACTGATTATATAGGCTAACCGGGCTTCCCTATATAGCCTCCTATGTTCTCCTCCGAACACTGGGATAGTAGCATATGTGAGGTCCATCTGCAAAGTTCCCCCCAGTATTTTTATCCAAGATATTGACAACAACATACTGAACTTGGGGGGAACATCAACCACTACAATATCCATGACCACACTTTTCATGGGCAACTGAAACAAGGTCACGACCAGGTCCTTGATAACCCCTAGACATTGAACTTTCCTGGCGTCAAAGGAATAAAGGTCATGATAGGCTCGAGTGACTTCTAGCCCTAATTATTTCATGACAGTTTTGGGCATGAGGTTGTGAGAGGCCCCTGAATCCATCAAGCAATTATGCAACACCTTATCATGTATATTCAAGGAAGTGTAGAAGGGAGGGGATGAGTCATTCCTGTCTTCTACCATAGGACCTAGAATAACTGCAGGCTTTTCATCTTGCAAATTGATGGAGTCTATGGGAAGGCATGAGACATCAGACTGTAAAATCTTAGAGAAGCGTTTCTTGAACCCTTCATGTTTAATCAATTCGGTTAGGGGCACAGGGATTCTGATCTTTTGAATTTCATGCTCGAAATTAAAAGAAGATGTAAGCTTCATAATTTCTCTTATTTCGGGAACATGACTTTGGACTATGGGAGAGAGGGGTCGGGGCTTCTTACCTCTATGACTGTCTGCTACTTCATTAACATGTCTCTCTGTTCTAGTAGACTGCTCAGGAACATCAGGTGATACTATCTTTTTCATAGACCTCAGGTCATACCTGCCTTGGCTGCCACTAGCCTTGTTTCCCTTGCTCAATTGATTTAGCTGACTGACCATGAGAGACTCCTCATATGCTGATTGAGTGAGATGAGGGAAAGGAGGAGTGTCTCCGAAGTAGTGGATTTTAGGATCAAGCTCATCTATTTCCCCTTCTTCCTCCTCGGCCACAAAGTTGTTTTGAAAAGGGGCCTGAATTTTCTAGTCTTCTCTGTCTCTTCCCCTCTCTCTTTGTATAGTCAGGGAAGCAACATTGTTTGGCCTCCTAAAGCCTCCTCTGTTTTCGACGTTTTTAGGGCCCTTGTATGCTTTCCTACCCTCCACCTTCATTCTCTCCATCTCTGCAGATAGAGACTTCACCATCTTGGTCAGTTCATCCACTTGAGGGTGGGGCACCGATGGGCCAGAAGTTGAGGCTTCAGATCTTCCCTTTCTACTGTCTGCGCCAACCTGTTCCTCAGTCTATCAGCTGCTAATACATTAGATTCCACCTCAATGGCCGCATATTTCATTTGAGCTAAGGAGGTTTCTCTTCTTTCTCTCAATAGAAGACAGAAACCGGGGCCAAACGCACTAGCATAAGAAATCTTGGCCGAGGCTTTTGAGGGCTTTATTTCAGCAGGAATTTTACTATACATCTTATTGAATCTTTTGGAGAAGTCAGAGATAGACTCTCCTTCCATCTTCTTCAAATATTCGAACTCCATCATGTAATACATGAAATCCTTCCTATCTCCCCATTGCCTCAGGAAAGCACTATCCAGAGCTTCGATCCCAGCAATAGATCCGGGGGCCAATCCTCTAAACCACTTCCTCACCTCACCATCCAGGATCTGAACGAAGGCTCTCATCCAGACATCTTCATTTTCAATGTTCAGGTTGTCTGCATAACTGTAAAAAGCATCCAGGTGCTCCTTTGCAGTTATGTCCCCTTCTCCAGCGAACTTGGGCATATACTTCAAGTAATCTCCAGCAGGGAGAGGATTCATAGGATGGGGTAGGACTAAGGGAGCATATCTAGCAGCGACTATGGAATCCATTCTATTCAGAGGGGGATTAGCACCAGCCATAGGGATATTAGATGAAGGAGAACTCAGAGGAGAAGGAGTTCGAAAAGGGGATGCTGGGAATGAGCTTCCAGGAAATAATGGGGGATTTAGGAAGAGGGCTAGTGGGCTTGAGCCATCAGATGCTTCTCTCTGCGCAGAAGAGGCGGTAGTAACAGGAGGAGGAGTGGGGAAGTCTTCCGTGGTCCCGTGTCTATGTCGAGGTACAACTTCAAGGGAAAGGGGAGTGACAAGGATTTCTCCCTCCAATCCTAGACCGGGAGGGGAAAACTCAGCAGGAACACTCCCGAAATTCAGGAAGGGGGAAACTTCAGAAAATGGTCTGCTAGGAGGCTAAGGAGAAGAAAATGGAGTTTCTACAGAAGGAGATAGCAGATTACCTGGTTCAGCGGTGGAAGTTTCTCCTTCAGAGGCCTTTCCTTTTCTGGAAATCACCTCGGAATCAGCTACAGGTGTAGCTAGGGGCAGCTGTGGATGGGACCGCGTATGTCTGCCTCTGGAAGCCACAACTAAAGAAGCAGGTTAGCTCTAGTGGAGTCGTCATAATGGAGTCGCCAGGTGCACAGTAGCAATATTCAAAGGATCTGATGCCTGATGCACCTTCAGAATCAGAGGCTCAATGTCGTTCAATCCCGGGGAAAATTTTCAACTTCGTTCCCGACAACGACGCCAGAAATGTTAGCGACGGAAGTCACCCCTGGATTGTAGCAGGAGCAGAGCCCGACGCCCATCAGTATATGTCACGATTTGTTTATAAAAGAGGTGATCAAATGGAAGCTAACTCAAAACAATGCTGTTCTAACTCCAAAACTAGGCCAGACATGCATTGGCAAGTGAGGTCTTAGATAAAATTCAGGCAGTGAGTTGTAGTAAGGGTGAGTAGGGGGAAGACTTGTGTAAGAGAACTGCAAAGGTCTGTGATAAACATCAGGTTTCTAACAAACTGTAGGAGAAAACATCTAAACGCAAGATCTTCTTACATTCAAACACAGGAAACCGGAGAATACAACAATGCAACAATAAATCCTTTATCATAACATAATTGCAATAATTCACGCGAATCAGTCGATCACGAACTCTCTCAGTATGAGATGAAAACTAGATGGGGTGAGAAGACTATCTGTCATTAAACAAGAAATCTTACATACAGATACATAACCAGAGAACTAGAGTGTCTGTTAAAACTTTACAGTCGGGAGCTTTGCTCTACCATCGATACTTTCAAAAATGCAAAAACTGAGTACATATACTCAGACAAATTTTCCCAACAGGGGCGTGCTCACCTTCCAAGGCATAACGTCCCTTCAATAAAACTTCGGACGAAAATCCTTCATCAGACGCCATCTTAATTTTGCGTGGCCTTTGCAGGGGAGGTAGCTGAAACATTAAAGGCTGAAATGGCGTGTGAAGACTCCTCTGGTCAGATGAGAACTCGACATGACCCCTTTTGGAGAAAGTGAATGTACAGGACCATCTCGGGAAGACTGCCTGCCAGAACCTCCATGCCTTGCATTCAATGAGTGAGCTGAGGTTTGAACTATCTCCATTCATTTTCATTTATTTTTAGCGAGGACCAAGACCGAGGTCGAGCCGAACTGGTCCTTTGGAGAACGCGGTGATCCTTTCTGCGGCTAAACCCGACATTTCGGCCCCTTTGCACAACTCTTTTTCTTTCCCCAAGTGACCGGGCGTCAAGACCGTGGGCCCAACCCCTGAGCACTTTCGATGCTTCGCGTCTCGCAGCTAGGAGGAGGTTGATTCTTTCTATTTAGAGTCGCGATGCACGAAGAGGCGGTAGAGCCTAATCGCGCACCACGTACCCTCCTTTTGATCGGACGACCCAAAACACTTTCGGCGATATGGGGGGCCTGTCATTTAAAAGTTCTTTGCGTTTCATGACTCGCGGGTTCGCGGGTCGAAGGCCCTTGGCTCGTCTTTTCCAAACTCCCGCTCCTTGAGATGGCGAGACGGGCTGAGCTCCTTACCTAGTCAACGCTCTCTACATGTAATCGTCGGATAGGGACCAAATACTAAAGCCTCTCGCTACTCGCGACCTCACGAGTGGGAGTATCAAACTTTGGCATTCTCCACTCGCAAAGTCCCAAGACGCGATGGTTAGCAATGGTTGACCCCCTCCGGACACTTTTCGTAACTCAGAATCTCGCACAACCAGAGGATATGGTCTGCCCTTCGAAGTCACGAACTCCGAGTTCGATAAATAACAATGCGCTCGAACTGCTCGCGATCGACGACCTTCGTAATTTCGTGAGTGCCTCCCGAAGAATTCCGACCGTTGACTTCCTTATGAACCTTTTTGCGCTATACTTGGCGCGACTCGGTTAACTACAATTACCCACTAACCACTGCTCTGTTCTGTCGCTGAATCCTTTCCGCTGAAGAACGAAATGCCCGCTCGCTTGATTTTAAGTCCGAAAAGGACTTCTTCTGTGTGCTACGCTTGGGTGCTTCTCGTGCAACCTGCAGACCTGGATATCCCTATGCCGAAGACAAGTAATGTTGCTAACAGGAGTTATAGNACTCCGAGTTCGATAAATAACAATGCGCTCGAACTGCTCGCGATCGACGACCTTCGTAATTTCGTGAGTGCCTCCCGAAGAATTCCGACCGTTGACTTCCTTATGAACCTTTTTGCGCTATACTTGGCGCGACTCGGTTAACTGCAATTACCCACTAACCACTGCTCTGTTC
>SNQJ01S0123482.1:17333-39925 GCA_010110895.2 Picea sitchensis | reverse complement strand
GTAACAGATATTATATAATTAATCAACATTATAAGGTTAAAAAAAAAGGTTTTGTAGAAGGAAGGATTTGATGCATGTTAAAGAGGTAAGTTAGGGTAATTAGTAGGTAGGCTTAACAACGCTAGAAAGTGAAGAAACTATAAGGCATCTAGAGAGATTTAATTGAGTATGAATGTCTATTTAGAGACATTCCCAGGCCTGTAGTTATAAATAGATAGATGTGTGGAATATTGGATGTAGACAAAATGACCATTTAGTTCTGATTAATATATGCGTAAGTGGATACCAAGTAGTAATAATGGTAATGACAATATATGTAGCTTAATGTCGACTATGAGTACATGTAATTACAAGAATGAATATAATGTTATATATAGAATATAATTATATATGAAGTATATAGGGAATTTTTTTTTAACATAAATACACATACACTACTATAAGATAAGACATAAGAAATACCGGAAGTGAGAAATAAAAGATAGAATTGATATTGGTTATGATATGACATGAAATGTTATAAATTGTGATAGTATGTGTATTGAAGGGTAATAGAATATTATACTGTTATCAAGAGGTTGGGTTAATGGGATTTATAGGATGTGTAACATAGTGATATGTAAATTGAGTAAATAGTTCGTAGTATGGTATACAATGAGTAAAAATTATAAAGATGAGGGGGTAATACAAAAAAAAGAAGGAAGAATGAAATAGTGGGAATTGAAAACTTGGCATGTAAATATACAACTATTATGTCAAGTAAGTATATGATATAAGAGGATAAGATGCAAAAATAGTTATAAATGATGTAAGGAGTATATGGAGAAAGGGTTGGGCATACAAGAATAATATAAGTATAAAATAAGAGACATATGTAAATCGGTTGAAATGAGGTAAAATAATTAGTAATATTATGAAGGAAGTGCGACTATGACAACACAAAAGATATATATCAAAGGAGGAGGGATATAACATAAGATGTTAAGAAAATTTGAAGAAAAATAGCAAGTACAGGTACAATAGTGCATATACATATCAATAATAGGCAATTAATAAAATAACACTAATGATGGGGCTATTTGATGATCTTTTTAAGTATGATAGAAATATGGATAAAGGGTAATAGGAGGGAGGATGAATAAGGAGTTATAATTAAATGCAAGGTGGATTGTAAATGCATAAAGTATTAGTGAAAAAAAAAACAAACAAAAAAAAACAAGAAAAAAAAATTAATAGTTGGAGTGAGCAATAAAAGGCTTATGAGATAACGAAATAATATGATGATGAGTTTACAAATAATGTAAAGTATATTTTAAGTTAAGAAATGATGATGTGCTTAAATAAGAAGTGAAAACAAATGTGATGGCAGATGGGAAATGTGTAAAAGGGATGTTACATAAGAAAATATCGTATAAGGAATGTTAATGGACTCTAGAAAATATGCTAAGGAGTACTAATATAATAAAATCCTAGGTGATACCATAAGGGCCTATACTATGTTGCGAATAAAGAACTTGAGTTCAAAATGATAATGAAAATTATGGGATGAGACGTTTTATTACATCATGGGTGGTGGTATGGTATGTGGACGAATTGTTAATGATTGACGCGATTTAAACCAACTTATGCTTGGTTATGCATTGGTTTGTTGAGTTAAATTGAGTTCCTTACTAAGAAATAATGGCAATGAGTGTAAGTGACTCAAATAATTATTATCTGTCTCCACCTTATGTTAAGATGACTTTGCAATTTAATCAAAATTTCAAGAAGAAATGAATTAATTGGTCTAGCAACTAGTTGTTCACTAACAAGGATTTTTCCCTATGAAGAAACTCTGTTTGAAAATAAGTGCTAGAAATGGACAAGAAAAGAGATAGTTACCAAAGTTGGTAAGTACTATGTAGGTATAGAGGATATAATTTTGAGACGTAAGAAGTATAATGCCGAGAAGAGAAGACCTCAATGACAAATGACTAAATATTTGGAATGAAATCTTGTAGTAAATTTATTATTGATATAAAATGTTCACTAACCCACGTGTTAACACATTGCTCTTTATGTATAAGCATGTCTGTAATAGTGAATTGATGATAGAAAGTAGGATTTTCCTCGACCGTGATGAAGAGAATCCTATACTAGACAATTAACTTGTTTGAGATATAAATTATATAACTTAAAGAAAAGAGACATATTGAGGACAATGAAAAAACAAACCGTGAAGTAACAACATCACATGACCATGAATTAGTAGTATCTTAGTCAATGCTTGTAAGAAGGGAAAATTTTGGTGTGTCAATCTCATGAGTGATGGAATATGTATTCTCAAGCTAGAGTGATGATCAAAGTCGACAAATGCTTGTCTTTAATTAACAATATATCTCAAGCGGAATTGTATGTATGACTTAAGGAAGTTTATATCGAACTCAATATAAGATTCTCTTAACTAGAGAACTGATGATGAGCTAACGTTCTATCTAGTGAACAAACAAATAGACTATACTTTATATATGGGGGTCATATATGAAACTTAGGAAGAATAAATCTATAACAAAAGTGGGTCTTATCATCAATTAAATTAAAAGTGACAATAAAATAGAGTCAAGACATAGTAAGGTGCTTACTAAATAGGGGTAGTTGTAATAAATATATTAATAGCCTCAACATGTTTTAATCAGTGAAGGTACAATGGGACCAATATAGAATAGGGTTTGCTATCATAGATGACACACATAAGTTGTGTCATGATTTTTTTTTTCTTATATTGAGAATGACCATAACTTATGGAAGAAGTTTTGTTTTGAAGGGTGGGTGTATGTAATGCCACCTTCTGACTTAGATAGCGATAATTACTTAAGGCCTAATCACCCTTTATTTTCTATTCATAGTGAAACTATTAATGATACACTTGAACTTTTAAGACATAGGAACCTTTATGAATGTTTAAACGTTATTTGAATGATGATTGATATGATGTGATCTACTATGTAAATAAAAATTCTATGAACGAGTAATGTCAATTGAATTATGGGGATATTATGAGATCTATTTCTAACTTGAAAACTTTGTTATTAAAGTTGTTGGTACGTGGATACCGAATTGAGATTATGGTTGTATGCAATTACATGATGATAATGCATAGATATGTATGAGTTTGTGTTATAGACTAATTTGCAGGTCAATGGGCTATGAAATAGCCAAGGGGTAAGGGTAATAAGAGTGGATGTCATGACCACCGATCGAGAAACAATATGGTATGAATCTTTGTATGTGAAATTATATTGGTACAAATGCACTGTTATGATATATGGACCAGTGCAGGTTTTCATGTGGTGAGACTTCCCAAAAACTGAATAAACGATGACAAAATTCCCAGCAACATGGTGCCACTGTATATTCCATGGTAGGGTGTGGACCCTAGTCCTATTAAGAGGGGTGGAGGCATTTCCCATCGTGTACCCTCTGAAACCTGGAGTCATGGGAGGACGGTGTTCGCTCATGCTCCCCTACACGTGTGATGATCACTGTCAGTTGCCTTCTAGGGAAGCTTGGTCAAGAGAGTTGACACTTCGGCTTACAGGTTCTATTTGGAGTTAGGTCAATATAGTTGACGCTCCAAGATAGTCCAGTAGAGGAAGGATAGGGATGGAAGATGGAAGTAAGTTAGGGAGGAAGGATGACTATAAGTAGTTGAGTGTGTGTGGAGAATTCTCCTTATAGAAGAATTTCTGGATTTCCTCTTTAAAAAAAAGAAGAAGAAGAAGAAGAAGAATAAGAAGAAGAAGAAAAGAAAAATATATGTATATATGTATATTTATATTTACTTAACTAAACTAAAATTATCTAAGTGAATGTAGCTTGTGCTAAATTATTGTAAATGAGGAATTTCGTGAACATTTAAATAGTTTACTATCTTTTATGAAATGAATGGTCTTGTTGATTGGATTGAATGCATACAAGAATTACTTTAGGTATGATAATTATTTTCATTAGTACATGTACGAGTCCTCTATGTGCTAGCTACACATTTATGCTTTGCACATGTACACTAGTATGTGTAAGTGTTTTAAATTGATGATGTTGCTTATTTGATGTGGATGTATGAATCATGTGTCGTTACCCTTGTATTGTAAATTACTCTAACTTCGGGACGAAGTTTCTTGAAGGGTGGGTGTATGTAACAACCCAAATTGATTAATTTTTATCCTAATTTTTAAATTTGAATTTAATTAATTATTAAAATATAGTAAATGAGTCTTTTATTATTTATTATTAAAAGTGGGTGAAGTAATTAATGGGGGGATAAGGTTGTTTGGGAATTAATGGGAGGATAAGGTTGTTTGGGAATCAATGGGAGGATAAGGTTGTTTGGGGACTTGAGTGAGAAGGACAAGAGAGTAGGGGAACACTTGGAAGAGGATCTCATTTTTTATTTTGGGTTTGAGAATTTTTGAAGGATAAAGGGAGAAGGTGGAGAAAAAAAACAGTTTTGGACTACATCTATATTTCTGGTTTTACTGGCAGCTTGCTTGAGGAGCTTGTTTGAGGAATTCCATAGGGGGCACCTATTGCTGGGAATTTTGGGCTCGAGGGCCAGGAAACCGTAAGGAATCCTGGAGCTAGGGAGCCAGATAGACTGTTCCTAGCTAGTTGGGAGGTTAGTCAGTTTTGGGTAGAGCTTCAACTTGGACAGAGTTGAAGAATAACATCGGTTTGAGGTATTTTCATTCTTATGTTGTGTTTATTATGATTGTGTTGTTCATGTTCATTATTTATATATTGTTCATAACAACTATGTTGAATATGTGGTTTATTATCATGCTGCTCATAAATTTTAATTCTGATGAACATGGTTATATGCTGAATAATGAATGGTTTATATGCAGAATAATGAATGGTTTTATGCTGATTAGTGAATTGTAAAGAAGTTCATATAGCATTTCTCTATTTAAACTTATGTTTTATAAGGCTCTGTTGGAGAGGCCTTACAATGAACAATAGGATGATAGCCTACGGATGAAAGGGAATTTTTTTTTCACCCTCCTCTGTCACATCTTCTTCTTCCTTAGTTCCTTTTAGGAATACTAATAAAAATAATTTTCATCCAAAGGCCAGTATGTCTCGCAGTTGGTGTAACTTCTGTGAAGAAAATCATGAATAAAGTACGTGCGAAGTTAAGAAAAATGCCAGAGATAATATCTTCGACAAAAGGCCCGATACCACAATCACGGTTCTAGATTGGGCCGACCCTGAGGATGTCATGATAATCAATACCAGGAACAAATATTACACCACCAAGGGAAAATATGACCCTCCTCGCACTTCTTCTTCCGCAAGCTCATCTTCTCAGAGCACTAATACAAAAGCTGACAGAGTTCTAGAAACTCAAGGAATGCCTTCCCCTCTTCCCTCTTCTAAATACAACATCTTTAATAAATTGGCTAATATCAAGGCTAATTCTACTCTTTTGGACATGCTTGTCGTCCCTAAACAACAAAAACATCTGAAGAATTTTATGGAAGGTAAAGTTTCTACTATAACCACCATTTTTGAAGAGTCAAAAGAAGAGGATTCAACTATAAATAAGATAGGTGTAAATAACTTTAGGAAACCTGTAAAAAATCTCCCTTTTTATATTTCTGTAAAAATTATGGATAAAATAGCTCATTGTTTCCTAATTGATGGCGGGTCTGGTCCAAGTGTAATGTTAAAAATTATAATGGAAGATCTTGGATTATCATGAAGTAATGAAAATTCAAGAAGCATGCTCTCTTATAACAATTTGCAATAGTCAATTGTAGGCGAAATCAAAGATGTAACCTTAGTTCTGTGCGAGAATCCCGAAATAAGAACAACCCTCAACATCCAGGTAATTGATATACCAATAAAAAATTATTCAATTATTTTAGGAAGAGACTGGAAAGCTTTAATGGGTGGATATCTTTCGCTTGACGAAACACATATGTCTGTCCCTAGGAACATAAAGAACATTATGGTCCTAAGGGAAGGAATAATTTCACCATACATAGAGAGTGTTCCCCAACCTAACGTAAATTATCTCGAGGAAGATTTGGGAGTAAACTCTATGTTTGGTGATGAGGGTGACACTATCCTTGAACTGATTGATTTTGATGATGGCATGTGACACATTCATTTCAATGGCTCATTCTCAAATGAAGGTAATGGAGCCAACATTATTCTATATTCCTCTATAAGTAAAATTCACAAATTTTCTTATAGGTTAGAATTTTCCTACACAAACAAAGTTACTAAGTTTGAGGCCTTATTGTTAGGGATAAAAAATGCATATAACCTTGGTTGCGGCCACCTTATAGTCTTTGGTGATTCCGAGCTTATTGTGAACCTTGTATGTAAAATTTATTCACCTAGAAACAAGTTGCTTAAACGTTATATCCAAACTGTTTGGATGCTCATTTCAAACCTAGTATCATTTAACATCACTCATGTTAAGTGAAAACTCAACCTAATGGCTGATAGGTTAGTGATGTTTGCAACATCCCCTACCCGATAGATTTTTCCCCAAAGACCTGATTGTACATTTCAATCTTTATATCGTTCTCATATCCTTGATAATGTGGAATCATGGAAGGTATTCCAAAGTGATGAAGACATTTTCACTTTCATACAAAATAAACCATTTAGGCTCAAGGAAGTCATATCCATTGAAGATGATAAATTTCCTAAGGGAATGACTCCTCTTGAACGTTCATTTTCTTCGAGTGATGTAAGCAACAAAGAGATGCATAAGGAAGAGGGGTTGAAAAGGAAAGTGGGTGATACCATTTCTTTGAACCTTGGGACACCCGAATCTCCAAAAAATGTTAAACTAGGTGCCCAATGTTTCGATGGAGAAAAGGCAAAATTCAAAGAACTACTCCATGAATTTCAAGATGTTTTTGCATGGTCATATGAGGATCTTTGTGGTTTTTATCTTGCTCTTATTCAACATGCCATTCCTATCAAGGAATGGGTAAAAATAGTTAGGAAAAAACAAATATCTATTAACCCTGCACTCGAAGCTACTATTAGGAAAGAGTTGGAAAAATTATTGAAGGTTGGTATCATCTTTCTAGTTAAGTATTCTAAATGGGTTTCAAATCTGGCCCATGTTCGAAAAATGACTGGTCATATCAGATTGTGCGTTGATTTACGTGCATTGAATAGAGCGAGTGTTAAAGATCATTTTCCTCTCCCTAATATGGAAATGATTTTACAACAAGTTGCAGGGTCACAAATGATGTCCTTACTTGACACAATTTCTGGCTATAATCAAATCAAATTAAAAAGGATTGATAGATATAAAACCACTTTTACTACACGTTGGGGAACATTTGCTTATGAACATATGCCTTTTGGCTTGTCTAATGCAGGTGCCACTTTCCAAAGAGCTATGCAAATAAATTTTGACGATCTGATCCGTAAAATTATCCAAGTTTATCTCGATGATTTGATTGTCTATTCGAAGAACTGATTGGATCACTTTGGTCATCTTAGAAAAGTTCTCATGCAATGTAGAAAATTTGGTATTTCTTTAAATCCCTCCAAGTCGATTTTTGGTGTTACTAAAGGCAAGATCCTCTGTCACATTGTTTATTATTCAAGAATAAGCATTGACCCTGAAAGAATTGTTGCTATTCTAAGTCTCCCAGTGCCCACCTCCAAGAAAGAGGTCCAATATTTTATGGGTATTATCAATTTCGTCCGTAGATTTGTTCCAGATGTTGCTACCATGGCCAAACCAATTCATAATCTTCTGAAGCAAGATCGTTCTTTTTCTTGAACAAATGACATCAAAAAGGATTTCCTTGAGATTAAGAAAGAAATCAATTCCGCATCGGTTTTGGCAAAGCCAGATTTTGAGAAAGAATTTATCATATATACTAATGCCACCGAGGAAGCAATGTCTGCTATCCTCTTACAAAATGATGATCAAAACAACAAAAAACATGTAGCATTCATGAGCCATAGTTTATCAGATGATGAAATCATGTACTCTTATATTGAAAAACATGCTTTTGTTTTTGTTAAGGCTATAGAAAATTTTTGCCACTTTATAGAGTCCCTTTGTCTGCTGTCAAGTTTCTTCTCTCACTAACTTATCTTTCAGGAAAAATTGCACATTGTCTTGCCAAAATTCAGGAGCATTATTTAACCATCATGACTTAAAAAATGATCAAGGGATGAGACTTAGCCCGTCACTTAGCTCAACACCCTAGACCAAGTGAAGAACTTGATGATCATGATAATCCTCTTTCATCTTTTTTTTATATTGAGAATCAAAATCCTTTAATAATTGAACATCCTTGGTATATAAATTTGGTGTATTACTTGCAACATAAAAAATGCCCAAATAACTTGGATCCTCACTAGAGAAGAAGTCTCCACCTCGAATAATCCACATACATCATTTTGGGAGACTTCTTGTTTAGAAGGTTTGTTGATGGTTTACTACTCCGATGTGCGAATGATGAAGAATCACATAAATTGTTACATGAAATTCATGGATCGTCAGTTTCTTTCATTCACATTGGTGGCCATTTTTATGCTAAAGCTACTGTCTTTAAAATTATAAGAAATGGTTACTATCGGCCTTCCATATTTCGATATTCTTACAAATTCGAAAGATCTTGTGATAAATGCCAAAAATTTGCTGGGAAAGAACGTCTTTCTGCCATGCCTTTACAACCTGTCTTCTCAGATTTCCCTTTCTCTAAATTGGGTATAGTGTAACATCCCTCTCTTGCGCACACCTAATTGGACTTATTCTTTGAGGACACTTGCGTGCAAGTGATCCGATTCATTATGTGATTGTTTTCTTCGCTTATGGATTATGATGATGTTGTGGATATGATGATATCTATTTTATTATATTTGTATCGACATGTGCTATTGACTGGATTTTATTGACTCTGGACCGATTGAGGATGCCAATGGAATTGATGGATCTCCTTGGACTCCAGATCGAGTCTAGGAGTGGATTGTTATGGTTTTAGTGTTTTTGATATTGCATATGACATATGATTGGTATATTATGATGTTGATTGTTATCGCTGAGACATTTCATTGATGGATGCAGGCTGACGATAGCTTGCTAACCAGACTCACATTAGGAGTAAAGGGGTCACACAGGACAACCAGATATATTGAGGGAGAGGTGTGGCAGTAGCCCTGCCACAACCTACTAGAACTCCCGCCGTGGCTCGAACTATAGGTTAACGATTAACTAGTTCGAGAGATCCACGATGTCGTGAGGGCAGACTGTGATAGTTGCTCACGATGATTTTAAGAGGCGCACAATAAGGCAAGGTCCTTATTCCTTAGAGGCTCTTAGTCTCCCACAAGGTCACCTGATGGATTATTGACTCCAAGGGTTTGACGTTGACCAAAATCAGTCAAAAGGTGAGTGGAACCCTTGGAGAACGTAGTGCATCTTGAAGGGCATGCCGCGTAAATAAAACATGAATGCAGACGAGTGACACCCTTGGAGAACATAGTGCATCTTGAAGGGAACGTCACGATTTTAACACTGGTAAGTTATTGAACTTAGTACCTAGAAAACTATGTCACCTTAGGACTTGGTCAACCCTAAAATGAATGTTGCGTAAGTAAAGATTAATAATCATAATTTCCCTTAAAAACTTTTTCCGAGCCTAGGGAATTTAAAAGCCTCGGTTTAAGTAGGGCATGTGAACAAAAAAAAAAACTAAAATGGAATTTAACCAATGGGGGGATGAAGAAAATTCAAAACATAAATAATTAAATTAAAATTTTAATGAAGGATTAAATTATTAAAAAAAAGGGTAATTTGTTGTGTGTAAACTTGCTAATTCTGAACTTAGATAAAAAGGGGAAACTTAAAGAAAAGGGGAACTTAAAGAAAATGGGGAATGTTGAACATAATAGGGAATCTAGCCTAGGGAAATTTCTAATTTCGAACTCAACTAAGCTTTAAGTAAGGTGTCAGTCACTAAAAGGAATGTAAGGGAATAAAGGGACACCACGAAGCGTTTGTAGGAACACTTTTAGGTGGGTGAGGGAAATTGGCCATTTAAATTAAATAATTAATTTTTTTTTTGTTACAACTAAGGGATCGTGTGACATGTGTACGAGATAGGTTTATCCTAATTAAATTTTAATAAAAAGAATTTAATGAGGGTTTTGGCAGAAAATCACTCAGAAAAATCTATAAAAGGAATGGAGGAGGAGGAGAATAGAGCACGTCTGGTAGGCGTAAGGTTACACTACCGATATTTTTATTGACTATTTTTTCTTGTGGGAGTTGGGATTCCCAACTCAATTAGAGAGTGGTAGTTCGACCTTGCGAGGCAAGCTGGGATCTAGCTTTCTCCAGTTTGTGTGCGTGGCTATTTTGCGGCTTGGGGGGATTAGGGGGAAGAAGAGTACCCCTAGCGTTGGCTAGGAGGTACCATTGAGGTATCAACGGTTAGCGAGCATGAGTTGGTCGGAGCACAAGCACGGGACAACGAATTCGGATTCAACATCGTCGAATACAATATGTTATCAAGTATTGTAATGTATTCATATTTACGATGTAAATTTTGAGCTTCGCTGTATGCACATTGGCTCAGGTTGTTTTGTGTATTGTCTTTAAAATTTTATTTTTCTGGAGGTATTATATTACATGTTGTATAAATGGTTGCATTGGTATAATCGAGTGCTCGAATTTTCGCCTCAACTGATAGTAGTTATAACTTGAAATTGACAAGTCTGGATAGATTTATTGATTCTATAAGATCAAATTTGGAGAGGTTTCCATCTTGATTTCTCCACGATTAATGTAACGAAGGTAGATGCATGAAAACGCTAACTACTTAGTTGCTACCCAAGATCGCTTGACCTAGTTTAAAATATTTGTTCATGTTTACGATTATGTTGAAGGAGTTATGCTTGCATGTGGTGAAACTGGGGTTTTACTTTGATGTGCTTGGGAAAAATTGAAGAATGAGTAACCCGTGTGTCCTTCCTTGAACTTCTTTCACTTCATCCCTTTCCTAATGATATACGATTCTGGTTCTCTGTGTCCTATGGCGATGCACTTCCTGGAGGAGGATATCTCTCATTTTCTCTACAATTCTTGTTGTCCTCTGCACCTTCAAACCCTGGATTCTTCACTGAATTCTCTCCCCTTCCCTCATCGGATTGATCACGAATATACCCTTATGTTTCCCAGAAAAATAAAATGCCTAACATCAATCTCTGCGTTTATAAATCGCTGGGGTGTTCCCTCAACGATTGTAAGTGGTACCTTGTCCAATTTTCTTTCATATTTAACCCTTCGTTCCTATTAATATTATGGTAGCTGCAGGAGGTATTTACCTCCACGTGTGAACCTGACGAGAAAACCCTAATGAGTTGGATAATAACCCTAGAAGTCTTGTCGGCTCAAGAAGATAATTTATATTAGTTTATTATCCTCTAAGAGAAGAAGTCGGCCATAAATAATAATAATATACTGAACAAACACATATCCAGAAGGAGAAGTTGGCCCTAACAAATCTGGCAGAACCAGTACAAATATAGGGCGCTAGTTCTCATTTAACACATCTCAGAATTGCAGACAACAACTGGTGCACACTGCAGTTCCCAGTTTGGTGCGCACGTGTGGAGGAGAGTTGCAGGTGCAGCTGCTGTAGCTAGCAGTTTCAGTGTTGGCTTGGACTATCTGTTGGCTAGGGTTTGGACTATCTGATCAACTATTGTTAGTGTGCTATCCTTGGAGGAAGACGCACTACACCTTGTTTGGCTATCTAGCCTAGGGTTTGCTTCTAGAGTAATTCTCAGTCAAGGTTAAGGTGCTCGGAGGGTGGCTTAGGCATATGGTTATGTGACGAGGGTATCGTCAATGGTAAAACAAACACACAATATTCTATATTCTAACAGGTTATGGGCCCACACCTCCTTCATTAAGTCTAAACGCTGGAAGGAAACATAAATGCTAGGATATTGAGCTCATTGAGAAACTGCCGCTAGGGTTAATAACAGAAGTAGCTACCAAAACACTGCCGCTAGGGTTACTAGCAGGAGCAGTTGCAGAAACCCTAAACCTCTTGTAGAATAACCTTAAGCGAAGAGATTGACCTAATCTCCGAATAGATAAGTGCACCCTATCCTAGCGCATCTCTCGATACTCTGAGCAAGACAAGACGTGAAGTTTGAATTTTTGGTCAAATCTAGGGTTTGACCAAGTCAACCAACCATGATTAACTCTATGAAGTCTGAGAAAATGTTAGATGGAGCCTCTAACTTCAGAGCATGGAAGACAAGGATCGACCTCATCCTTGCCAAGAATAAAGTGCTGGATATCGTGAAAGGAAAGATCGTGAAGCCAAAATTTGAAGAAGGAGAAGAGAAGGAACCGCAGAATGTTGTAGCTATGGAGAAGTTCGAGGATATTGACATAAATGCCATGAGTATCATAGTGGATTCTATAAAATACCACTTGATACCCTATGTCTCCCATCTTGACTCATCGAAGAAGATGTACGATGCCCTAACAAATCTCTTCTCAGTCAGAAACATTGGACAAGTTACGAGTCTGCAGAATCAGCTCCGTAACATGAAGATGAATGATGATGATAGCATAACATCATACTTTGTAAGGATCTACCAGTTAAGAGATCAACTACAAGCTATTGAAGAGATCACTTCAAAAAAGGAATTGGTGAACATAATACTCAATGGTCTTCCCAAGACATGGGATGCATTTTCCGCAAGCATGAACACAAGGAAGGAGTACCCAACATTTGAAGAACTTTGGACTTGCTGTGCTCAAGAAGAATCAAGGATCAATGCGAAAGAGAAACCCCAAAAGAAGTACGATGATCAAGCCTTCACAACAAGATTCAAGAACTTCAGGAATAAAAGGAAGTTTGGCTCAAGGAGGAAGCCAAATCAAGAGAAAGACATTTCAGAAGTACACTGCTTCAACTGTAAAAAGTATGGTCACTACAAGAATCATTGTCCTGATAAAGAGAAGGAAGGAGAAACACGAAGCATCAATTTCTGAAAAAAAGGAACCTACAAAGAAGACTATGCAGGATGGAAGAGACTTCTTCCTCTAAAAGGTAACAATACTCTTCTTATTTCTTGTACATATCTTGTTTGCATCGTCTCTATACATATCTTGTTTGAATCATCTCTGCACATATCTTGTATATATATATCTCTTGGAAGATAATATGTTCCAAGAAGAACTATACCTATGGAAGAACAAACAAGATGAAAATAAATAACATTAGATAATACACATGAAAGGATGAAATACAAATCATGTGGAAGCTATTAAGACGAATAATTCATGAAGAGACTTAGAAGAAGCAAAGACAGAAATAAGTCATCAATCGAGAGGAAATTGGAAAAAGACTTATGACGTTTTGTAGAAGACAACAAGATGGAAGTGTGGACTCTGTTAGACAAGAGAGCCAATTATATATTGAAAAAGACAAAAAGGATGCAGATGGAAGCATGGACTCTGTCAGATGGAGGGAGCCGATGATACGCACTCTTACATGAAGCAAGGATTAGGAGGGAGCTAATCCTATGACCCATTGAAGATGATGAAGTATATATATCCATGGTAGCAGTCACAAAAGACAGTGCATGTTCAGTTCAACTACCGAAGAAGACTTCTTTGAAGAGAAGCCTTAAAGTATTTCTGGTTGTCCATCCAGATCCGTGATCCTATGATGAAAGAAAGAAGTGGAATCTCTAGAGAATAGAATCTATAAGAAACTCCATGAACCAAATAACTAAAGAAAAACATGAGGATTCCAAGAAAGAAAGAGGAACCAGAACAACCAGTCATTGTATCAAGAATCACAAGATTACCAGCCTGATATGAACTCACTAAAAGAAATCAAGCAGAGGAACTGAAAGTCGTGATGAAGAACAGTGTATGGAAGACTTATGAATGAAAGCATTGCAAGATATAGAACAATAGGTTCTCCCAGATGGAGGGAGAAGACTATGATGATTACTTGGTCCAGTAAACTAGACTTATCTCTACATAAGTCATTATATCATCCGCAACATCCATGAGTTGGAGTTCTACATCAGATGAATGCAAAGAATGTTCTCCAGAGAAATTGAATAAAGAGCATATGAAAAGAAAGATCAAGACCTTGAGACATACCAAAAAGACTCTTGTATGGGATAGAAGAGATAGCAGTGGATAACCTCCGATTACTGTGAGCATGGTGAAGATTTCCCTATAAAGGTGACTACTTTCAGTAGATCAGATCTCCTTGATGGCCAGGAAGAAGTGCCACATATATATATGTTCTAGCTTTCAACTATGATATACTCTATTGTTAGGATCTACATGAAGCCTTCACTGGTGTTCGAGACTAAGTACATTTGAAATCAAGCATTAGTGTTCCAGACTAAAGTACATTTGAAATCAAGCATTACATTATCCATGATGAAGTCCAGAAAGGCGAAAATGATTCTCCAATACATATCTCCACAGATGAGTAGACAAGCAGACATTTTGGTAAAACTTCTATCCAAGATGAAAGCGTTTGCATACTCAAGCTAGAGCTCGTGGAAACAACTTCCTTCTTATTGGAAAAGGAAGAAATGACTCTCCAAGTTAGGAGGGAGCACTGAAAACATTATTGAAGACATTCATCTTTAAAAATTAAAAAATAGTCCATCTTGGACAAATGCTTTCCTGTTCGGAAAGTGGATTGAGACTTCTAACGGACAATCACTTTCCATTGTGGTTAAAATGGGAAGTATTCTTATTGCTGATGTATCATAGACAATGACTTCCCATTGTGGTTAACATGGGGAGTGGTATAGGGAAGTCTCTCTTCTTGAGGGTTACTCAAGAAGACTGGCCCGCCTCGCCGGACAACGATTTCTCATTGTAGCTAACATGAGGAATGGTCTGTTTTGGAAGTTGATGCAGGACAATATTTTCCTCTTGTGGTTAACAAAGGAAATGGTTTGGACAATCATTCCTTAGGGTTTATACATTCTCTCCAGGGCGCACTTTGATTAGTGTAGGAGGAATGGCGCAGGGTGGGGAATGGTCCAGGCTCAGCAATCAAGGACAAACATTCCTTAGCGTTTATACATTCTCTCCAGGGTGCACATTGATTAGTGTAGGAGGAATGGCCCAGGGTGGGGAATGGTCCAGACTCAACATTCCTTAGGGTTATACATTCTCTCCAGGGTGCACTTTGATTAGTGTAGGAAGAATGGCCCAAGGTGGGGAATGGTCCATGTTCAGAAGACATGACAGTTATTCTTCCTTGCTTGAGAAGAATAGTTTAGATATCTCATTATTCTACTCCGAGGAAGATATTCTTTTAGAGCTCATAGATGTGAGTGAAAGATTGGCCCAGATAATTCAATTTATATCATAACATTGTTTTTGTGCAGGTTGCTATCAGATGTTTGTTATGAAGACTATATGATAGTAGATGTAGACTACTGTGGTGGATATGTTCCACTGTTCTTGAGGCATATATTCTTTCAGAGCTCACAGATGTGAGTGAAATATTGGCCCAGATGATTCAGTTTATATCATAACATTGTTTCTATGCAGGTTGCTATCAGATGTTTGTTATGAAGACTGTATGACAGTAGATGAAGACTACTGTGGTGGATATGTTCCACTATTCGTGACTATACGTTGCTGATCAAGTACTTGTGTTTTACTTGGTGTGGTAGTGAACCACTGGATTGTAGTTATGTACTACTATGGATAGACACAATTGTGTTCTATTTTTATTCTAATTGCTTTGAAGACTATCAGGAGTTTATTGGAGATAATCATCATCCAAACGAATGATGAACAAAGATTTTTCCAGACGAAAAATAGTTCAGAGCATTTACTCTTCTAATTATAAGAATGACTCTTGTATCACTCTATGGTGTGAGTGACTTATCCAACATCATGTCTAATTACTCAAATGAAGTATGGTTTCGAGAGATGATGGATTTGATGGTGATGGTGATGCTCATGATCTAGTCATGAGATAGTCTAGACGACTATATTGATGCTACTGGGTAAATGGTATGTTTTTGTGCTCAAGACCATTACCTGTAATACCTCCCTAGCTAGGAGGGAGTGTTAATATTATGGTAGCTGTGGGAGTTATTTACCTCCACGTGTGAACCCGACGAGAATAGAAGACTCTGGAAAGCAAGAGAAAACCCTAATGAGTTGGATAATAACTCTAGAAGTCTTGTCGGCTCAAGAAGATAATTTATATTAGGTTATTAGCATCCAAGAGAAGAAGTCGACTAGAAATAATAATAATATACTGAACAACAACATATCTAGAAGGAGAAGTCAGCCCCAACAAATCTGGCAGAACCAGTATAAATACAAGGCACTAGTTCTCATTTGACACATCTCAGAATTGAAAACAACAACTGGTGCACACTGTAGTTCCCAGTTTGGTGCGCACATGTGGAGGAGAGCTGCAGGTGCAGCTGTTGCAGCTAGCAGTTTCAGTGTTGGCTTGGACTATCTCTTGGCTAGGGTTTGGACTATCTGATCAACTATTGTTGGTGCACTATTCTTGGAGGAATATGCGCTACACCTTGTTTGGCTATTTAGCCTAGGGTCTGCTTCCGGAGTAATTCTCAGTCAAGGTTAAGGTGCTCGGAGGGTAGCTTAGGCCTATGGTTGGGTGACGAGGGTATCGTCAATGGTAAAACGAGCACACAATATTCTACATTCTAACAGGTTATGGGCCCACACCTATTTCATTCAGTCTAAACACTGGAAGGAAACATAACCGCTAGGATATTGAGCTCGTTGAGAAACTGCTGCTAGGGTTACTAGTAGAAGTAGATCCCAAAACACTGCCGCTAGGGTTACTGGCAGGACCAGTTGCAGAAACCCTAAACCTCTTGTTGAAGAACCTTAAGTGAAGATATTGACCTAATCTCCAGACAGATCAGTGTGCCCTATCCTAGCGCATCTCTCGATACTTTCAACAAGCCAAGACGTGAAGTTTGAATTTTTGGTCAAATCTAGGGTTTGACCAAGTCAAGCAACCATGATTAACTCTATGAAGTCTGAGAACAAGTTAGATGGAGCCTCTAACTTCAGAGCGTGGAAGACAAGGATCGACCTCATCCTTGCCAATAATAAAGTGCTGGATATCATGAAAGGAAAGATCGTGAAGCTAGAATTTGAAGAAGGAGAAGAGAAGGAACCGCAGGACGTTGCAACTATGGAGAAGTTCAAGGATGTTGACATCAATGCCCTGAGTATCATAGTGGATTCTATAAAACACCACTTGATACCCTACATCTCCCATCTTGACTCATCGAAGAAGATGCATGATGCCTTAACAAATCTCTTCTCAGTCAGAAACATTGGACAAGTTACGAGTCTAAAGAATGAGCTCCGTAACATGAAGATGAATGATGATGACAACATAACATCATACTTTGTAAGGATCTACCAGTTAAGAGATCAACTACAAGCTATTGAAGAGATCACTTCAGAAAAGGAATTGGTGAACATAATACTCAATGGTCTTCCCAAGACATGGGATGCATTTGCCGCAAGCATGAACACAAGGAAGGAGTATCCGAAATTTGAAGAACTTTGGACTTGCTGTGCTCAAGAAGAATCAAGGATCGATGCAAACGAGAAACCCCAAAAGAAGTACGATGATCAAGCCTTCACAACAAGATTCAAGAACTTCATGAATAAAAGGAAGTTTGGCTCAAGGAGGAAGCCAAATCAAGAGAAAGACATTTCAGAAGTACAAAGCTTCAACTGTCAAAAGTATGGTCACTACAAGAATCATTGTCCTAAGCTAAAGAGAAGGAAGGAGAAACACGAAGCATCAATTTCCGAAGAAAAGGAACCTACAAAGAAGACTAAGCAGGATGGAAGAGACTTCTTCCTCTAAAAGGTAACAATACTCTTCTTATTTCTTGTACATATCTTGTTTGCATCGTCTCTATACATATCTTGTTTGCATCATCTCTACACATATCTTGTATATATATATCTCTTGGAAGATAATATGTTCCAAGAAGAACTATACCTATAGAAGAACAAACAAGATGAAAATGGATATCATTAGATAATACACATGAAAGGATGAAATACAAATCATGTGGAAGCTATTAAGATGAATCAATCATGAAGAGACTTAGAAGAAGAAAAGACAGAAAGAAGTCAACAATTGAGAGGAAATTGGAAAAAGACTTATGACGATTTGTAGAAGACAACAAGACGGAAGCGTGGACTCTGTTAGACAAGAGAGCCAATTATATATTGCAGAAGACAACAAGGATGCAGATGGAAGCATGGACTCTGTCAGACGGAGGGAGCCGATCATATGAACTCTTACATGAAGCAAGGATTAGGAGGGAGCTAATCCTATGACCCATTGAAGATGATGAAGTATATATATCCATGGTAGCAGTCACAAAAGACAGTGCGTGTTCAGTTCAACTGCCAAAGAAGACTTCTTCGAAGAGAAGCCTTAAAGTATTTCTGGTTGTCCATCCAGATCCGTGATCCTATGATGAAAGAAAGAAGTGGAATCTCTAGAGCATAGAATCTATAAGAAACTCCATGAACAAAATAACTAAAGAAAAACATGAGGATTCCAAGAAATAAAGAGGAACCAGAACAACCAGTCATTGTATCAAGAATCACAAGACTACCAACCTGATATGAACTCACTAAAAGCAATCAAGCAGAGGAACTGAAAGTCGTGATGAAGAATAGTGTATGGAAGACTTATGAATGAAAGCATTGCAAGATATAGAACAAGAGGTTCTCCCAGATGGAGGGAGAAGACTATGATGATTACTTGTTCCAGTAAACCAGACTTATCTCTACATAAGTCATTATATCATCTACAACATCTAGATCAGACGAATGCAAAGAATGTTCTCCAGAGAAATTGAATAAAAAGCATATGAAAAGCAATCTCAAGACCTTTAGACATACCAGAAAGAGACTCCTGTATGCATATAGAAGAAGATAACTTGGTGGATAACCTCCAGTGCACAGCAAAAGCGTGGTGAAGATTTCCTATAAAGATGACTACTCAGTAGATCAGATCTCATGATGACAAAAGAAGTGCCACATAGATATGTTCCATTTTTCCAACTATGATATACTCTATTGTTCAGATCTACATGAAGCCTTCACAGTGTTCCAGACTAAAGTACATTTGAAATCAAGCATTACATTATCCATGATGAAGCCCAGAAAGGAGAAAATGATTCTCCAATACATATCTCCACAGATGAGCAGACAAGCAGACATTTTGGTAAAAATTCTATCCAAGATGAAAGCGTTTGCGTACCCAAGCTAGAGCTCGTGGAAACAACTTCCTTCTTATTGGAAAAGGAAGAAATGACTCTCCAAGTTAGGAGGGAGCACTGAAAACATTATTGAAGACATTTATCTTTAAAAATTGAAAAATAGTCCATCTTGGACAAATGCTTTCCTGTTCGGAAAGTGGATTGAGACTTCTAACGGACAGTCACTTTCCATTGTGGTTAACATGGGAAGTAGTCTGCTTGCTGAGGTATCATAGACAATGACTTCCCATTGTGGTTAACATTGGTAGTGGTCTAGGGAAGTCTCTCTTCTTGAGGGTTACTCAAGAAGACTGGCCCGCCTTGCCAGACAACGATTTCTCATTGTGGTTAACATGAGGAATGGTCTGTTTTGGAGGTTGATGTAGGACAATATTTTCCTCTTGTGGTTAACAGAAGAAATGGTCCAGACAATCATTCCTTAGGGTTTATACATTCTCTCCAGGGCACACTTTGATTAGTGTAGGAGGAATGGCTCAGGGTAGGGAATGGTCCAGGCTCAACAATCACGGACAAACATTCCTTAGGGTTTATACATTCTCTCCAGGGTGCACATTGATTAGTGTAGGAGGAATGGCCCAGGGTGGGGAATGGTCCAGACTCAGCATTCCTTAGGGTTATACATTCTCTCCAGGGTGCACTTTGATTAGTGTAGGAAGAATGGACCAGGGTGGGGAATGGTCCATGTTCAGAAGACAGGACAATTATTCTTCCTTGATTGAGAAGAATAGTCCATATATCTCATTATTCTACTCTGAGGCAGATATTCTTTCAGATCTCACAGATGTGAGTGAAATATTGGCCCAGATAATTCAATTTATATCATAACATTGTGTCTGTGCAGGTTGCTATCAGATGTTTGTTATGAATACTATATGACAGTAGATGTAGACTACTGTGGTGGATATGTTCCACTGTTCTTGAGGCATATATTCTTTCATAGCTCACATATGTGAGTGAAATATTGGCTCAGATGATTCAGTTTATATCATAACATTGTTTCTATGCAGGTTTCTATCAGATGTTTGTTATGAAGACTGTATGACAGTAGATGAAGACTACTGTGGTGGATATGTTCCACTGTTCGTGAATATACGTTGCTGATCAAGTACTTGTGTGTTACTTGGTGTGGTAGTGAACCACTGAATTGTAGTTATGTACTACTATGGATAGACACAGTTGTGTTCTATTTTTATTCTAATTGCCTTGAAGACTATCAACAGTTTATTGGAGATAATCATCATCCAGACGAATGATGAACAAATATTTTTCCAGACGGAAAATAGTTCAGAGAATTTACTCTTCTAGATTATAAGAATGACTCTTGTATCACTCTATGGTGTGAGTGACTTATCCAGCATCATGTTTAATTACTCATATGAAGT
Organism: Picea sitchensis; assembly: GCA_010110895.2. Lineage (NCBI taxonomy): Eukaryota > Viridiplantae > Streptophyta > Pinopsida > Pinales > Pinaceae > Picea > Picea sitchensis. The sequence continues at coordinate 19,184 of SNQJ01S0123482.1, read as the reverse complement.
ATGTTTCGAGAGATGATGTAGCTGATGGTGATGGTGAAGATCATGATCTAGTCATGAGATAGTCTAGACGACTATATTGATGCTACTGGGTAGATGGTATTTTTTTGTGCTCAAGACCATTTCCTGTAATACCTCCCTAGCTAGGAGGGAGTGTTAATATTATGGTAGTTGCGGGAGGTATTTACCTCCACATGTGTACTTGACGAGAATAGAAGACTCCAGAAAGCAAGAGAAAACCCTAATGAGTTGGATAATAACCCTAGAAGTCTTGTCTGCTCAGGAAGATAATTTATATTAGGTTATTAGCCTCCAAGAGAAGAAGTCGGTCAAAAATAATAATAATATACTGAACAGACACATATCCAAAAGGAGAAGTCGGCCCCAACAAATCTGGCAGAACCAGTATAAATACAGTGCGCCAGTTCTCATTTGACACATCTCATAATTGCAGACAACAATTGGTGTGCACTACAGTTCCCAGTTTGGTGCGCATGTGTGGAGGAGAGTTGCAGGTGCAGCTGCTGCAACTAGCAGTTTCAGTGTTGGCTTGGACTATCTCTTGGCTAGGGTTTGGACTATCTGATCAACTATTATTGTTGCACTATCCTTGGAGGAAGATGCGCTACACCTTGTTTGGCTATCTAACCTAGGGTTTGCTTCCAGAGTAATTCTCAGTCAAGGTTAAGGTGCTCGGAGGGTGGCTTAGGCCTATGGTTGGGTGATGAGGGTATCGTCAATGGTAAAATGAGCACACAATCTTCTATATTCTAACAGGTTATGGGACCACACCTCGTTCATTCAGTCTAAACGCTGGAAGGAAACATAGCCCCTAGGATATTGAGCTCGTTGAGAAACTTCCGTTAGGTTTACTAGCAGAAGAAGCTCCCAAAACATTGCCGCCAGGGTTACTAGCAGGAGCAGTTGCAGAAACCCTAAACCTCTTGTTGAAGCATCTTAAGTGAAGAGATTGACCTAATATCTAGACATATCAGTGTGCCCTAGCCTAACACATCTCCCGATACTCTCAGCAAGCCAAGATGTGAATTTTGAATTTCTGGTCAAATTTAGGGTTTGACCAAGTCAAGCAGCCATGATTAACTCTATGAATTCTGATAAAACTTTAGGTGGAGCCTCTAACTTCAGAGCGTCGAAGACAAGGATTGACCTCATCCTTGCCAAGAATAATTTTTTGGATATCGTGAAAGGAAAGATCATGAAGCTAGAATTTGAAGAAGGAGAAGAGAAGGAACCGCAGAACGTTGCATCTATGGAGAAGTTCAAGGATGTTGACATCAATTCCATGAGTATCATAGTGGATTCTATAAAACACCACTTGATACCCTACATCTCCCATCTTGACTCATCGAAGAAGATGTACAATTCCCTAACAAATCTCTTCTCAGTCAGAAACATTGGACAAGTTAGGAGTCTGAAGAATGAACTCTGTAACATGAAGATGAATGATGACGACAACATAACATCATACTTTGTAATGATCTCCCAGTTAAGAGATCAACTACAAGCTATTGAAGCGATCACTTCAGAAAAGGAATTGGTGAACATAATACTCAATGGTCTTTCCAAGACATGGGATGCATTTGCCGCAAGCATGAACACAAGGAAGGAGTACTCGACATTTGAAGAACTTTGGACTTGCTGTGCTCAAGAAGAATCAAGGATCAATGCAAAAGAGAAACCCCAAAAGAAGTACGATGATCAAGCCTTCACAACAAGATTCAATGTTAAGCCCTAATATTGGCTCATTACCCCTTAATTGGGGCATATTAGATTAGTAATGCTATTTTATTTATGTCGGATTTAGGCCATTAGTTTTAATTTAGATTAGTAATG
>SNQJ01S0123481.1:7438-28184 GCA_010110895.2 Picea sitchensis | reverse complement strand
TGTTTTAGAGGGTCATACATGTCTTCTGTAGGTGCTTCTTTATGGATCTGAGGTTGATTATCAGCATCAACTACTGTCTTTTCTCCTCCTTGAGTAATGATATTGATTTTGGCTAATTGTCCCTTACTAACTCTCTTGATTTCTGAATTGATGAGGTTAGTTCCTCATTGATGTACCCGATCTTCCCATTTTTCAATTAGTTCTGGGCAGTGATCAGTTGCATGCCCATTAGTTCTATAGTGAGAGCATCATGGCCGCAGCGGATGAGGACAGTCTCTAGAAATATGGCCTTGATCGTCACAGTTATAACATCTTCTTGGCCCTCTTCCCTCGATTCTTCCTCCTCTGAAGTCTCCTCCAGCTCCACCTCCTCAACCTCTTCCAGGTCCCTGAGGATTTTCATTCACCCTAAATGTTGTTCGGTCCAACCTGTTTGCAAGTGCATCGAATTCTCTACATTGATTGGTAGTATGTGTGGTAGATGCACATAACTCAATGTACTGTATTTGGTACTATTGAATATTTCTTCATAATGGGGCACTGTCTCAGCCCATGCCCATGATTCGGCAGATTTCACAATACTCAATTGTTGGTGCTGCTTGGCTCCATAGAAACGAATGATATGGGGTGGGGTTATGGAATGGTAAGTTCATAGATACTTGTGAAACTCCTCCCGTGGGTCCTGTTGAGGGTCCCATCAGATTCTGAGGAGGTTCCCTTCCCTTCATTCGTAGACATCCATTCACCAGATGTCCTTTTTTATAACATTTGGTGCACCAGACCTGTGGTCGTCCTAGTCTAGGTATCGTCAGTTCTTGAATATTTTTTGTAAGCGTTGATATTTTTCCTTGTAGTTGCGCCAAATTTTCATTTGTCGGGGGTCTGGTCACTCTCAGGCTCCCAGGGTATCCATCCATGGCTTCAATCTTCATCGATTGTTCCAAGGCATCTGTCAAAGTGGTTATCCATTGTTGCATTAGTGGAATCTAAGTTAGTGGTATCAATCCCTAAATATATCATTCCCTTTGATGTTCCTCATGGATTGGATGTGCTAACCTCCCTATAACATCTTTAAACATTTTGTTGTATTCCCAGGCTAATTCACCTTCCCTTTGTTGGATCTCGTGCAACTCAGATGGAACTTGTTGCTCTGACTGAGATAGATTAAACTCCACTATGAACCTTGTCCATACCTGGCCAAGTGTGAATGCTTGACCTTGCATTCTTGGCACTCTGGGATCAATAATATTCATGTACCAATTGAGAGAACGACCTCTCAAGGTAGTTTGGAACTCAACCAAATTATTTTCATCTGGAGTCCCTCTGGATCTCTAGATTGCATCGCATAAGAACCAGTGTTTCTAAACATCTTCATCTCCCTTACCCCAGAATTCTAGGTATCGGGCAATCAAACCTCCCCCGTGACTATCCATTGTTGATCTTGGTGCTCTTATCAAAATGAAACCTAACGGTCCTGCTTGCGATCTACCAGGGGATCCCAATATCCTCCATGTACTCCCACTTGATAGTTGTGACTGACTAACTAATTGTATTGGAACAGAACTAGCATGAGAAGGTAGTATCGAACTTACCACTTATATAGAAGACACTNACGGTCCTGCTTGCGATCTACCAGGGGATCCCAATATCCTCCATGTACTCCCACTTGATAGTTGTGACTGACTAACTAATTGTATTGGAACAGAACTAGCATGAGAAGGTAGTATCGAACTTACCACTTATATAGAAGACACTCGGGGTATGGGCGATTTAGGGTTGGTGCCACTGGCTTCAGGGTGATTTTCTTTGATCTGGGGGGTCTCATTTTCTTCCACTGGAGCGGTCTCTTCACCTGTATTCCCAATCTTTCCTGGCATGGGGGTTGAATAATCTCTTTCTTCTTCAAGATTCATGTCGACTTCCTCCTCTCTTACGTCTACACCTTCTCCTTCTTATCCACCCTCCCGGGGACTTCTTTCTCTCTGTGCTTCTCTCTCACTTTATATTTGATTATCCATAATTTCATGTCTTCTCATCTTCTACAACTCTTCCATCTGTCTTTCCTCTACTTATCCTGGTCTGGCCTCTTTCTTCAACTTCTCAAACTGTCTTGCTACTTTCTTGATCTTGTCGTACCACCACTTCTCAACTATGGAGGCTCTTTTCAAGGATCGCTCATCTCTTGAGTCCATTTCTTATTGTTTCCCCCTCGTTTTCAAAGAACCCTTCCCCTCTCTTAGGCCATGACTCTACCCCAGTCTCTCCCTACCCCAAGCAAGGGTGTTTATGTTGCCATCTTAGTCGAGGAAATAGTCAACATCTCCTCTTCCATCAAGAAAACTTTAATCCACAGGGGGATTTCTCTCAACAATATTCCCCTTGTGTCTTTCTTGAAATTTGCCTTTGCGCGTGAAAGAGATTGGTAATTCTCAGCTTCAAACTCAATAATGTATTCTTCTAATGTGGTATTGACCTAGAAATCAATTTCTCGTGTGACTGGACAATCCAGTCGATGAAGTGTTGCAATTTTTTCTGTGTCCCAAGTTCATGTCCTCTTGACTCGTTCTTGGAACTCTAGAGCTTATTAGATCCTATTTATCTAGTGGAACGTTTCTTCCAGGAACTTAACCCAGAATATCTCGTACTGGTCTCTTTATCTTTCTAAGTAAAAGACTACCTCACGAGTATCTTCCATAGATTTTCCCCTCAGCTGCGCTTCTTTCCATATGAAGGCATCACATTTTCTTTCCCACCATTGGTCAATATTAGATCTGTGAATCCACAGAAGCATCCTCCCTATAGGTTCCCTTTTAAAGAAGTTCCTGGCAATAGAACCATTTTGTTGGCACAAGTTTGATCAGATTAGGGTCCTTCTCAGGTTACCAACAAAAGGTACCGAGTATTCTAGAGTGATGGAATTTTCATCTCCTCCTAAGAGAAGAAGTATCACTAGAAGCATTGCTGAGACAAATGGATAGGGAAGGGAAGGGAAAATACTTAGGAGGATTCACAGAACCTTCAAGATTCATCCTGATATTGCACAAGACATCTAACTATAGAAAAGATATGAACTCACAAGTGCAAGAAATTGAACTACATATGTTGCAGACAAGCATTCAAACATGGAGACATCAGGAGGAACTTATAAACCATAAAGAAGTATTGTAATGCATAAGTATAACACAAAAAGAAACAACATATTTTGAAATTTTGGGTCCTTCTTCATATATTATCTTCAGATCTTTCTGAATTACAATATCAGAGGTACACAGTAGCACTCTTTTATATATTCCTATCTATGGACTCATGTCACAGAGCTCTAACTCCCAAAATGGTGTATAGATTACATTACACACTCAAAAATATGACTTCTAAGTAGTATACAATAACTATGATCAGAAACTTACACTTGTGATACCAACTAACCAAAATCAACAGCAGCCTAGCCGACCTAACCAAACCCTTTAAAATTATATTCATCCCTACATATAAGCTAGGTCTTGTCTTCTATCTTTGGCTTGCACGCTTTCTTGTTCTATTGCAACCGCTTTTGCTTTGTTGGCTTTGCACTGTCCTTTTCTCAACTGATTTCTATTACTTCTCCTTGCTCTATTGTCCAGCTTCTTCTGAAGCTTATGCAACTTGTACTAGGCCAAAATTGGGACTGTAGTCCTTCTTGTGTGACTCCTTATCCAAAAATGAAGGGCCCAACACACAATATCATAGAAAAATGAAAAATCATCAAATTATATATCATATATATAGGCGGTGCCATAATGATTCACAAAAATACAATAGAAAAATATCTGGCATCCACAAATCATCGGGCCCATCTCTAAAAAATGTACTCAAGTGTCCAAAAAATGGAGGGTCCATGCTCCTCTACATAGAAATACAAAATGTGGGCTAAGCCCATACATATCATCTGGCGCCTATGGTTCCCCTAACTCTAAAATATCTCTAGCATGAGGGTCTCCTAGTGGTCCCTTTCTAGCTGGGGGAACCCCTCCTCTAGGGGGTAAATAATGCCCCATCACCACTTCACCTATTACAAAAGAATGGCGCACCAAATCCCGCCACTCTGGTTTAACCCCCACACACCTCTTTAGGAACTCATCATCATGGATGTGGGGCTAGAATGCCTTGGGTACACTCTGTAACACTTGATCAAAATGTTGTCGCAAATCCTCCATCTTGAGAAATAACTCTACAACAACCCCTCCATTAGGGGCATGAGCTGAACCTACCTCGGGTTCATCCCAATGATGGAGCCTCCCTACCCTCACCTTGACCTCCTAAACCTATTGATCCTCATCATGGGCTCAATCCCTCTCAGTCCAAAAGATACAAACACAAAAGAATAATAGATACATTAGTCCTATGCAAACAAATCGCATAAAATACCATCAAATACAAAAACATATAAGCAGAGACTCACCTCACCAGTCCCAGACCTCCCCAGGAGGCAAGACCATGTATGGATCTTGCTGATAGTCCATACCAACATATGGATACTCTAAAATGATCTTTGGCAGCTGCCTCCAGATCCTCTGAAAATCTTTAGTAAAATAGTGTCCTTCTTGCCTAACTATGTGGTGCGCAAGTATATGTTCTCACCACATCAACCAAAACTCTTGAATAGGTGACTAATTTAGTATCACCTGCAAGCACAATAATACAACCCTCTCCAAAAATAAGCTGCAAAGAACCGACCCAAAGGAAATATCCCCTTACCTCTCTGCAACACACCGGTCCAACTGTGATATCATGCATGAGCACATCACCTGCACCCACGCGAAGGTCTCTCCAGCTAAGACCCTCTCAACTAATCCTAGGTGTGCACTTGAAATATGTTAGGTCCCAAACAACCCATAGATCTGCACAACCATGGAAGATACCACCCTTTTCAATAAATAATCAACAGATTCCAACTTGATTTATCCCCCTTTCAATGGCTCTGCAACAGAATAGTGGTGCTACAACATCTCAAAAACAATGACCTCCCTAGCATATGGGGCTGCACCTCTAGCTCTCAAAAACAATGACCTCCCTAGCATATGGGGCTGCACCTCTAGCTCTACAACCCTTAAGGAGAGTCCCATAAAAAAGTAGATATCCATATGGGGCATTGCATAATTGTTTCATTAACAATTATGCAAGCCTACATGACTATCCATTTGATATTTTCACCCAACTGCACGAGGAAAATTGTTATATTTGCGCAATCGTGTGCACAACTATGTCATTTTTTTCTTACACACTATGTGTTGGAGATTATATTATACCGACATAGGAATATGTAGGTATATTTCAATCCTCCTCATTATTTCCCCTATTTTCACATAAATATGGACATACAACCCCCATCCCCAAAACCTAGAAATTCCAAAAATGCAGGACGTTTTGGTCTCTTACCCGAATCACTTGCTACTCAAATTTGATCACCCATGTTCCTCAAAATATCTCAAATGTTTCCACAGAGAATTCTAGAGCTAAATCACCACATGTATAAATGAGGGGGCATAGTGGGCCCCACACCTATCTTTATATACCCGCCTCCCAAACTTCCAATCATTTGTAATGGATCTCAAGAGCTTTGTTTTCCAAACCTTTCACGACAATACGATCCCGACACTCCCATATACACATAGGTATAGTTTGTTTTCCATATGGCATAGTTGTCCTAGGAGACTATTATCAATCCATTAGACACAACTACGCTTTCTCACTGTTAGTTTTATCAAATATTTGTAATATGTTCCTTATCATTAGATAAATTTCACTTCGGGTATTTGGTTGTTGTGTGAAAGTACTCGTTAAGAAGATTCATATCCCATGCAATTCTAGCCATCCTATGGTCCCTTCAGTTATATGTTTCAAAATGGAATGCCATTCATCCCCGCTGAGGTCAATTGTGTTAACTAGTATCACCCTATGACATCTACCTTTAGGTTCACAAATACTTGGCTTCACAGTACCCTCACCTATTTTTCATTCTGGTACTATCGATCAGTAGCATTCTAACCTACATGAGTTTTATCAGAGATATTTTCCCCTCATAAAATTGGCACTCGTGTTGTTCTTACCCCTTCGAATTAAGAGTCCTGATATTTTTTCACTTCAGATATCGAACCTCATACTTCTTCTCATCATATTTCTAACCTCCCCATTGTGGACTCCCAACTTATGTTTTGTTGGTTCTTTTGAATGAACCTTTCCATTTCATTATCCCCCCATCTCATCCAAAATCAATTTCCCATATGTAATTTCATCCTTCGTCCATCTACCTAATACACAAACCCACCCATGGGGACCAAACCCTCCATCTTTCAGTACTTGCACCCCAAGCAGGTCAACCCATTGTTCACTGGGGCACCCATTTCTATATGTGTGTTATCAATCCAAATTATTATTTATTCATTTTGTAATTGTATAAAGTACCTTTTGAGTTATAAAAAGTACGTAGGTTTTTTCCATCATAACCGATGGTGTTTTGTACCTAGCAAAGAAACCCATGTCTCCCTTGGTTGGAGCATCTAATCTTCACAACCATCTCTGTAAAATATCCTTTTAGTGGCCAAACCCTGAGCATCCCAAACCCCTTTGTCCCAAATATCTTTGTTTTAACTTACCCTACATCTCTTTAGAACCTTATCAACTCTGCACAATTTAGCCCAATATATGGTTATCCCCTTGACCCTATATTACGTTTCACGATTGTTGCCATTCATCACTAAAACCCCAACCAAGGGAATTTTTTGATTCTGATACATTATGAAATTCGTCTCTTTTACCATTTAGTCCATCTTACTCTGAGTCATTACCTGATACCATATTTGATCAACAGATTTCAAGAATCCCTTTGATTTTTGGAGTCGCACCTCCCTACATGTCGATTTTAGCACAAGTTTCTATGAAGGAGGTAGTATATTGGCTCTCATTACCCTATAAATGAGGAATCTCAAAAGGAATATAAATATTCCTCATTTCTTTCTTATTTCGTTGTCCCCCTTAACATTCAGCCTCAACACGATTTCATGTTACGATGGGTCCTACTATCCGACCGTTGCAGTTCTCAGTACTAGCCAAAGACCTTCGAATTTGGTAGGCCATCAATTCCGACAAGTCATAGATATACAACATAGTTTTCCATTCCTTGATTCAGAGAAAGTTCACTCATCATAACTGACATTTGTCATTATCGATGCCCCTGAGGGAACTACAACTTTCAACTTCATCAAAATCCTTCAACTATAGTTATATACTTTCGTTTCTATGACACGAGCATGGGGCATACCTGCCTCATTTATTGAAATATTTTAATAGTTTTCATAGAAAAATTAGTTTTAATGATTTCCCCCTCTCCCTCTCATAGATCGTCCCGATATCTCCCCTATACATTGTCTCCAAATCCTCTACATAATGATATTACAAGAAAAAGAAACAATGATATATTTTGGCTACATGTATGCTCCTAACCTCACACATCAGGGGACATCTTTTATCACCAAAAAATTGCTCACAACAATACAGGTGATGGATGATGAGATTACTAGTGCAGTACACCAAATTTCATACCTCCAACATTAATAGGCTTCATCCAAAAAAATCACAAAACTATACAGCGTGGCTCCATATATTTCTACGTGTGCTAACACTTTCAAATTTTCGCAAATTGTGTGGATTGTACAAATTCCATCGAAGAAACTCGTGCAGATGCAAAAGCGACACATTTTTTATTCTGGGTGGGCCTCACCCACTTCCATCTCAGGTGTACCAAGATAATCCTCTCAAATCCAAGTCTAAATCTATCCTTGGGACCATTTAAGGACTAGGGATGTACCTACATGAGGAACCCTATTCACATTGCAAACTAGTTTTATAAAAACTTGAATGAATCCTATAAATACAAGCTTGAGGTATGAACCAAAGCAAGAGTTTACATGTATTTTTATGCTATTCGAATTTCTCCTTGAGAATCCATTATTCTCAGAGAATCTTTCTAGCATCCATAACAAGATCCATTCTTCTCACCTCTTGAGTAGTTGGTAGGTAATTCTTCATCATCATCATATCATTGTAAGAATATAAATATATCTATATTGGGGACCATAAGGGCCCCCCCAAGGAGGAAGAGGGGACTCATAAGTCTGCATATTTCTCTATGGTGTTGTTAACTAAAGCCTATCTATTAGTAACTATCTCTTGTCCCAATTATTGGTTTTGTGTTGTATCTCATGCATGTTCTAGTTTTTCTATCATTTCCTTTTTATTTCTTGTTTACTTTACATGTTGGCCCACTAACCAACTAACAATTTTTGTGGTACTTTGCTAGATTGACAAGGTATCTAAGTGTTGTTTTTCTGCTCACTCAAGTGGTAAAATAAACACAATATCCTATTACATTGTGGCCGCAATGGCTACTACATAATATTATTCCTCCTTTATTATGCTATCAAGTCCCACTCCTAGATGCTCTACTCAACCAAAGAATAAGTGCAATGTTAAAAGAATGGAACCCACTCTCTTCCTAGCAGCTTCATATTTTAAAATAGTCTAATATTTGTCTAGGGTTAGGGTTTTTGCATGCCTCAACCCTCAATTAGTGGTAGATTTTGCACAAAGAATATTTTTTAAAGTACACACATGGCTAGCCCCATATGTTTCAGTAATGGGGGATGGTGTGGCATACGAGTTGGTACAATGGTGGTTAACAAGGTAGGTCAACTTGCAAGAAGCATAAATTCTGCATACGAGCTCTAATTGAGGTGATTTCAACATTGTTGGAAGGCTCTCAGTGTGTAGAAAATATTTGAAAGACTGGGATTTATAATTTAAAAATTTTGACCCTAACAAGTGTCATTTGATACCTCAAAATGAATCTAGAAGGTTTTGGACCCCAAATCCACAAAATAGTACCTACAACTAAAATGGGCCTTGTTGATCTAGATGGATCAATGGCCACCCACATATTCCACTGGCTCAAAACATGGTCTTCCACCGTGGAAGTGTTTCTATGGTTTTTTGGGTCCTGAACTTCCAAGGTCGTTTTCAGGCCCTAAACAACATTTTTTTGGACATTTGGGGGGACAGGGGTTGCTGACAAGATACCCTAACCCCTAGTAGAAGGGCCGAAGTTGTACTCCTCACCTAGACCTTTCTGATAAGGTATCAAATTCCACAAACATAGATCATATGAAAAAGTTACACCCTTGGAAGGTTGATGTATCAACTGCACCCATCAGGGCCAATAAACCTTTTGGAATTTCATCTTTCAGGGATTATATTTTGGGATGTTTAGATTTTTCTCATTTATGCTTTATTTTAACAATTCCTTTGGAGCCTCGCTATAAAAATCTTCTCGTGATTGAGCATATCCTATTGGGCCCTTCATTTTTATGGATAAAAGTTGTGCACTTCATATTGCAGCCTCATTTCGGTAAACAGAAGTTGTGCAAGTTGCTGAGGAGATGGACAACAGACTAAATAAAGAAACATAAAGTGGTTGTAAGTTAAACACAACATCATTTTTTAGGAAAGAAGTTGCAACAATATCAAGAAGAAGAGAGAACTCATGGGTTCTTAACCAACAAACCTAAAGATCAGATTATATATATGAGACTGAGATGATCATAAAAGGTTGTTGTTGTTGTTGTTACTGGGATAGAGTGTTGTTGTTAGGCTAGAGTGCTGGGATGGGATTGTTATTGTTCTTTTTGTTGTGACGAGAGTCACTATTGTAATGGTCTATATTGTTAGCATAGCTGAGTTTTGGAGATCTGGGTAAGAACCAGGCTATCAATGTATCATACTTCTGTATCAGTCTAGATGTAAAGGAGCAAGAGACTGTAACATTGTCTCATAGCTGATGAGGAGCATCCTCTAACTACTTGTGTATGAGAATTAAGCTATGAGAAGAAAATGATATGTTAATATAATTAGAGGCTCAAATTTTGGATATATCTTGTGTATTTAGTCTTCTGAATTTATTGAATGTTACTCTGTCTTATCTTTATGTCTGATATACTTAAATTTATTCATTATGAATGGAGATGAAACCTTGTTCTCTTTATCCTTAGTTAGGATATGTTCATAACTATTATAGGCTTAATCTATCTTGTGCAAGACTAATATGAATCTTAATAACTCAAAGGTATGTCTAAGTATTCTCCTTACCCTTCCCTCTCTTTCTTATCTCGGTTGTGCTTCGGGTGAGACTTCTTCCCTCCTAGGAAGATGAAAATGCCAGTGCTCTAGACTAATTTGGTACCTTTTGTTGGTAACTTAAGAAGGACCCTAGTCTAATCCCTTTTACACCAACAAAATGGTTCCATTATTGGGACCAATTTTTTAAAAGGGAACCTGTGAGGAGAATGCTTCCACAGATCTATAGGTCTGAGATTCGACAATGGTGGGAAATAAATTGTGATGCCTTTATATGGAAGGAAGTGGAGTTGCAAGGTAAAAGCGAGAGGAATACAAGAGATTATGTCTTTTATTCAGAAAGATCAAGTGATCGGTATGAAATATTTTGGGTAAAATTCCCAGAAGAACTATTCCATTGGAAAGATAGGCTCCAAGAAGCTCCAGAATACATAGAATATCACAGCACTTCATCATTTGGATCACCACATTATGAGATCATTCAATTTCTGGGTTAGTATGACTCTAGAGGGATATATCATTGAATTTGCGGCTAAGAATCACTAATATTTTTCACGAGCGGAAGAAATTTTCAAGAAAGGTGCACGCAGTATACTGTTGAGGGAAATTCCCCTATGGATCAAAGTATTCTTGATGGAGGAGGGGATGATAACTATTCCCTCGACTAAGATGGCAGCCTAAACACCTACACTTGGGGTAGGGTGATTTTGTGGTATGATCATGACGTGAGAAGGGGAAAAGGTTCTTTGACAGATGGGAGAAGATCAAGAAATGAACATAAGAAACGAGAGAGCCTTAAGGAGAGCCGCCATTTTTGAGAAGTGGTGGCGCGGAAAGGTAAAGAAAGCAACGAAGTAGTACAAGGTGTTGCAGAAAGAAATCATATCAAGAGGAACATATGAAAGAAACAAGGAAGAGTTGAGGAAGGTAAGAAGATAAGAAATATTGGCTAGTATAATATTATAGTAGAGATAAACGTAAAGAGGAAGGAGTCCCCGGATGGGTGGATGAGAGGAAGAGTATGGAGAAGCAAGGGAAGACGAAGCAGGTCTAGAAATTGCAAGAGATCAAGAAGGTTTATCCATTATATCAGGAAACATCGGGAATCAAGAAAATAAGGTTGCTCCAGAGGAAGAAAATAAGACCCCCCAAATCAAAGAAACCTGCCCAGAAGTCAGTGGAGCCAACCTCGAATCACCCATCCCCTAGGTGTCACCTATACTCATGGTAAATTAGACACCGCGTACTTATGCTATTTCTATTCCATCACATCGAGTTAGTCAGAATTAGTTGGTAAGTGTAAACGTCGAGAGGATATTGGGATCCCCAAGTATCTCGCAACTAGGATCATTAGGTTTCATTCTAATAGGACCAGTGAGACCCACAATGGTAAGAAATATGGGAGGATTGATCGCCCGATACCCATAATTCTGGGCTAAAGGGGATGAAGATGTAGAGAAACATTAGTTCTTATGTGAAGCCATGTAGAGGTCCAAAGGGACTCTCCATGCAAAAAAGTTAGTAGAGTTTCAGACTACCTTGAGGGATCGTGCTCTCAAATGGTACATTAAGGCTATTGAACCAGGGGTGCAAGGACAAGTGTTCACCCTTGGCCAAGTGTGTTTGAAGTTCATCATTGAATTAAAACTACCTCAGTCAAATAAAAAACATCTCTCTGAGTTATGGGACATTCAATAAAGGGGAGGAGAATCTTCTTGGGAGTACAGTCAGAAATTTAAAAATGTTACTGGGAGGCTAGCGCATCCAATTCATGAAGATCACTAGAGGAAATGGTACATCCAAGGATTACTACCTCTGAAGAGAATTCCTTTAACGCAACAAGATATAGCCACCTTAACAAACGCCTTGGAACAATCAATGAAGATCGAAGCCATGGTAGATTATCCAGGGAGTCTGAGAATGACCAGGCCTCCAGTAGATGCAAATTTGTCGCAACTCTAGGGACAAATATCAGTGCTAATGGAAACGATTCAAGAATTAACCACACCGAGACCATGACAACCTCAGGTTTGGTGCACAAGATGCTACACAGAAGGGCATATAGCAAATGAATGTTCACACATGATGTGAATGGAACCTCCTCACAATCTGATGGGACCCTCTTCAGGACCAATGGGAGGAGTTTCACAAGTATCCACAATTCCACACACGAGGGTTATACAATACCTTCCCCAATGCTCAAGCATATCAGACAGTTGAGTATTGTGTGATTTTTTGGACACATGGGCATGCACCGAGGCAATGTCCTATTATGCAGAAGTACACGACTGCGCCCAATACAATACACTGTGATTTATGCACATCTATGACCCATTCCACAAATCAATGTAGAGTGTTGGACGCACTTGTTGACAAATTAGACAGGATAACATTCAGAGTGAATGAAACACCCTAAGGACCTGGAAGAGGTTAGGGAAGTGGGGTTGGAGGAGGATTCAAAGGAGGAGGAAATGGAGGCTAAGGGCCGAGTAGATTTTACAACTACAACGAAGAAGGTCATTTGGCTAGATACTTCTCTCACCCAAGATGACCATGGTGCTCTCACTACAAGAACAATGGCCACGCAACTTAAGACTGCCTAGAACTGATTGTGAAATGGGAATATCAGGTTCGTCAATGAGGATATAATATCATAAGCTTAGAAATGAAAAGGGGAATTGAGGGTCAACTACCTAATATTAACATCTTTACTCGTGGAGGAGCAAAAACTGGGGTAGATGCAGACAGTCATCCCAATATTCAGAAAGTTGTTCCCAAAGATGACAGGTATGACCTTGTGAAACAAAAGTTGTTTTTGAAAAATGTAATATAAATATTTAAGATCATCCCTACTCTATAAATAATAGATAATCCTCCTAAATTTTCATCTCAACCTAACGTTGTGCAATCCCCTACCTCACCACCAACACCTAGAAACTCTGCAATTCCTAGGAGATGCCCTGAGCAGTCCCAAAGTGTATTCAATCTTTGGTTTCAATTATTCTTTGATATCCTAGGGGATGACCAACTTACTGAGAAGCTGCGCAACACCCTGTACCTAATATTCGGAAATTAGGGAACCCCAGAAGCCATATTAAGGACCAACCTCCCTGAGAAGAACACCCAGAGAATACAAAGAAGAAAGGTGAAAACATGACAAGAATTTAGGTTAGAAGCCCAGCTAGATGATTTTGAAATCAAAGACATCATGCTATATTTAGGATCAGATGTCAACATCCTACCCAAAAATACCTAGGAAGCTTTGGGAAAACCTCAGTTAGTATATTCCCCCATCTCGTTGAGAATGAAAAACCAGTACTGCATTTTCCCACTAGGAAGGCTGGAAAATGTGGAAATAGATGTTGCGGGAGTTAATACCACAACTGATTCTGAGGTAATTTAAATCATGGGAGATAATGATCCCTACCCTACTTTACTCGGGATTGATTGTGCATATGAAAAACTATGTTATCATTGGTCTAAAGAGGGACACCATGACATTTGAAGCAGACGAGATAAAAGTAGTTCAACCCTTAGATCCATGTTTAGGGNGGGAGATAATGATCCCTACCCTACTTTACTCGGGATTGATTGTGCATATGAAAAACTATGTTATCATTGGTCTAAAGAGGGACACCATGACATTTGAAGCAGACGAGATAAAAGTAGTTCAACCCTTAGATCCATGTTTAGGGCCTAGGTACACTAAACTAGTGGACCAAAATATGGATTTAGAGGCTCTTGACCAATTATACACCATAACAGCAGGAACGAGACCAGATTACATAAATCCTACTGCATATGGATCTGTAAGTTGGAGAAGCATATAGTTTGTTGATTAGGATTCAAAAGTAACGGTTGACAGTTGGAAGCAAGGTTCATATGAGATATTCTCAAGGTGATGTGCAACTATCAGAGAAATGAGATGGATTGGAACCGAGGTTAGAGAAACCCCGACATATGACGGTACCTTAGAGGTACACAATTTTCTTGCCAGCATGGAAGAGAAAATAGCGATGGATCAAAGGATCCATGTTCTTGACTTATTTTTGCAAGACACTCCTACTTGATGGTGGGCCACCCATAAATCCTTGATTACACAATGGGAAGATGAAAAAAAAGTCATCTGATGTCGATTCAAAATTAGGGATCAACTGAAAGAAGAGATGAATATATATTTTCAAGATGCGTAACTGTTCGATGGATGATCTGACCCTAAAGTGAATATTGAGCATTGTTTAAAGCAGTGGAGAGTTGCAGAACTAGCCTCTCACCTATGGCGTAAGGTATTTTAACATTCGCTGGGTCCGATCCCAAAGGCCTGGTATATACATGAGGAGGCTAGAAGACAAACGAATTGTTGGAAGGCCTTACAAAACCAATTTTGAAAGGGTTTCTCCTTTACAAGTAAGTACCCTGAACTCAACACAATCCTTCAAAGAATNCTGGGTCCGATCCCAAAGGCCTGGTATATACATGAGGAGGCTAGAAGACAAACGAATTGTTGGAAGGCCTTACAAAACCAATTTTGAAAGGGTTTCTCCTTTACAAGTAAGTACCCTGAACTCAACACAATCCTTCAAAGAATTAGGGAAATTCTTTTTACTGACATTTGAAAAAAGATATCAAGTCCAGTAGTATGTGTTAACCATGTTCATTTTCTTTAGTCTAGTTTGGGCCTTTAAATTGATAAGATACATGTACCTTGTTGTAAATTTGAGAAAGACCTGGAAAAACCTAATGACTTAGAATAGCTTAGAAACTTAAACATTAAAGAATCAGAAGGAAATAGAGAGATTCGGGATACTATACCTATTCACACCTATAGAACCTATAATCATCCACTAAAGTTGTAGACAGTTAATATAGGGAGTGCAGATATTTGTCCTGTGAAGATATTGAACCCATGACCAATATCATCGGTTGTAGGTCATATTATAGGAGTCACTTGAGCTTCCCAGACTATGATTAAAATCATATATGATCCCACGCCAAACACCACCACCTCCACAACCATCATCACCGAGCAATCTCCATTGCCACCACAAGCCCCATCACCACCGCAAGACACAACCATTTCATCCCAACCCACTTCACCCAAGCCCATGCAACTAGATCTCCCCGACCCGCCTGAGAATGTACCAGAACATACTACATTGACCACTGAAGCCTCAAGCCATATAGTCACTTCGTCGGTACCTATTCTAGGCACTCTGTCATCAGAGGAAAGTCAAAAAAACGAAATTCCACCACGTGCTCCAATACTGCAAGTCCCATGCACCCAAATTCCTCTCTCAATAGTCAATGTTGAGACTGCCATCAGCAAAAGCAGAACTCCAAAAGCTTCGTTAGAAACAAGGGTAGAAGCGCAGACGTTTCAGAAAGAACCTCAAACCACATTGGGGCAGAGCCCAACATATTTGAAAGAACATCTAGATCTAGAATTCCATAACCCACAACACTGCGGAGAACTGTTGCATCTTTTCCTGGCAAAGACAGAAGTTTTCCCTCTACTTCCAACGGCTCTGAAGGCTAGAATTGCACATCAACTACAAGGTCCATTCCTAGGAGAAGAAGAGGTAGAGACACTATTTGGAAATTCGATGTCCATTGGACTACCACTACAAGTCTGAGTACCCCTGGATGTCTCTCCTTCATCGGGTGAGTTCACTCAATTTCCAGCAGCGCAGCTGGTAGTCATAATCAGAGCCTCGACTGAGCAATTGGAGCATAGAATCCAGAAGGACAAACAAGAAGTTGAGTTCTAGAAAAAATAAGGACTCCTTGCACAAGCACAATGAACTCAGGAGGAACACTCAAAGATTTAGGCAGAGAATAAGGTAGAAATGGTAAAGGAAAAACTCACACTGACCTAGAAAATGGTTTGAAAGACAGCGCATCAGTTACCTGAACCCAACACAACAAGCGAGCCTGAGAAGAAAATCGAATTAATTCAGGTAGCCTGGTCAGAAATGGTACAAAGAGAAGAAAATATTGAAGCACAATTTGCGAGACAGTAAGAGAGAAGATGAACTGCAACCTAGGAATATACAAGAGAAAATGGAGAAAATCGTTTTGGAAGGAAACAATGCAAGGGAAAGCTTGCATAAAAGGACTGCAGAATGCACAAAAATCTTCAGAGAAATAAGCGATTCGATGGGAATCATTTCAAGGTGCAACCAAAAATTGGATAACTTGTGCGTGAAAATCAAATTACTAAGCAAAGAAGTAGCCAACACCCTGGATCTGCTAGAATAACAAGAGAAATTTGACAAAATCAAGCAAGCAAAAAATGACATCAATGCAATATATGAATCTCAAACTGTGGCTAAGAAGGAACTATGAGAGTTTTGACCTGTAGTCCAAATAAAATATCTACATATGCATCATGTGGATGCCATAGATGACTCGGAATGGAAATCTTTAGTTTCATCCAAGCCAAAATAGTTCATCACAGATGCCACCAAACAGTTTGTTTTCGAAGCTTCACTACTTGCCACAAAGTGGCAGGACAAAGTGGACAACTTCCAAGAAGTCAAGAACACAACCCTAGAACTCGTACCTGAGTTGGGCCCTTCATTTGAAGAAGATAAAGAAGAAACATTCCAAGCGGGAAATGGAAGCAACTTGGAACCAAAAGGCAAGAAAGAATAATGAGCCGACCCAGAGACCAAGGAAGAGCCGAAGACTTGACTCAGGGCGAGTCAAGGATTATGGTCGGAGCCTATTGGGCCCTTCGTTTTTATGGATAAAAGTTGTGCATGTCATATTGTAGCTTCATTTTGGTAAACAAAAGTTTTGCAAGCTGCTAAGGAGCTGGACAATGATCTAAAGAAAGAAACAGAAAGAAGTTGGAAGGATAGCACAACATCAGTTTTTAGGAAAGAAGTTGCAATATGATCAAGAAGAAGAGAGAACTCTCAGGTTCTCAACCAGCAAACCTAAATATCCGATTATATATATGAGACGGATATGATTATAAAAGGTTGTTTTTGTTGTTGTTATTAGGATAGAGTGTTGTTGTTAGGCTGAAATGTTGGGATGGGATTGTTATTGTTCTTGTTGTTGTTAGTATTATTGTTGTGATGAGAGACACTATTGTAATGGTCTATACTGTTAACATAACTAAGTTTTGGAGATCTGGGTAAGAACAAGACTATCATTCTATTAGATTTTTGTATCAGTCTAGATGTAAAGGAGCAAGAGACTGTAATATTGTCTCATATCAGATGAGGAGCATCCTCTAACTACTTGTGTATGATAATCAATCTGTGAGAAGAACCTAATGTGTTAATATAATTGGAGGCCCAAATTTTGGATATATCTTATGTTTTTAGTCTTCTGAATGTATTGAATGTTACTCTATATTATCTTTATTTCTGATATACTTCAATTGCTTCATTATGAATGGAAATACAACCCTATTCTCTTTATCCTTATTTAGGAGTTGTTTAGAACTGTTACAGGCTTAATATATCTTGCGCAAGACTAATATGAATCTTGATAACTTAGAGGTTTGTCTAAGTATTCTCGTTAACCTTCCCTCTCCTTCTTGTCTCAGTTGCGCTTCAGGTGAGACTTCTTCCCTCCTGGGAAGATGAAAATTCCAACCCTCTATACTACTTTAGTAACTTTTGTTAGTAACTTAAGAAGGACCATGGTCTGATCACTTTTACGCCAACATATCCATGACATCTCTTCTTAGAGATAAGTTTCCATCATTATAGTGAGTTCATTCACTCTTTATTTTTACATTCTTTGTACATTTATTTCATTAATAGAATTTGTGTATTATTGTATCTCTATGTTTCTTGCAACATTTCTATGTATATATCCACCTTCATTTCATTCTCTAAATAATATGGATCAGTTGTATCAAGGAAGGATGCTCCTTTTCGTTTCTTAGTGCATGTCCCCAATGAGGTCAGGGTATAAAAAGTTGGCTCTTGAGTTATTTTCTCTTGAGGACAATTATGCCAAGCGACCTCCCATGGTATAATAAAAGGGAGATGAGGGAGTAGGATATTCTACTCATCTATTTCTCGAGGAATCCCTCACGTGAGAGATGGACAAAATGATGGAAATGTTTTCTCAAATCCTTCGACGATTGTTGATAACAACATATGTGTCTTCATCAAGAAACCACTTTGGAGGCGCTGCCACTTTCAAGGTACAAGTTAATTTTGATACTCCTTTGTTTGAGGTTAGATAGATGTGGATGCTTTGGAAAAGTCATTAAATCTTCTAGAAGGCTATTTCTTTGTCCACAATTTTTTCGACAAGGAAAAGTTCACCTTTTCACTCCTTAAAGTTGTCCCCCATGTCAAAAATTTGTGGGAAACTTACTTGAGAAAAATTCCACAGAGGCATCTGGAATGTTTGAGGTCGAACCCACTTGTTATTTTTTTATGGATGCCATCAAGGAACAATATTACCTAATGGAAACTATGACAACTAGTAAATGAGATGCACCACACTATGTCAGGAAAGGGACCAAACAGTGTCGGAGTTCACAAATACCTTCCATACCTTATGAACCAAGCTGGGTATCAAAGACTCTGAGAGACATATGGTTCTAAAATATCATGGGTGTCTACACAAGTACATACAAACATAAATAGATTTTCTATACATCTTGTCACTAGGAGCCACTTATCAATATGTTGTAAAAATTGAGTAGAAATTTAAGCATCGGAATAAGCAGGATTTTGGGTCTGCAAATCTGCAAAAATCAAAGTATGGTAAAGGTGGCCCTAACTCACAAAATAACCAACCTCAAGACAACTAGTCCAAGCCATAGGAAAAAAATGGTAATGGGAATATGAAGAAGGAAAATGGAAACTATTGCGACTTCCACAAAATCCCTTGGCACAACATCGATAAATGTTTCTCAAAATATTCATTAGTATTCGAGCTCAAAGAAAAAGAGTCGAGCCCAAACTCAGACTCTAATTCAAAAAATAATAAAAGAAAATAGATCATTGATGAAGAACCCACTGCTACTATCATGACCATAACAATCCACCCAGAATAACCGAAGGATTTTGAGGAGGGGGAGTGCCTCTTCCATTCACATATGTCGGTGAACGGGGCCCCACCGCATTTCATTGTTGATAGAGGAAGCCCAAAAAACCTCATTTCAACAGAGGTCATTAAGACGTTGGATTTTTCGACAACACCACACCCATATCCATACAACATCAAGTGGCTTCACCAGGGTTGATATCTCCATGCCATCTAGTAGTGCCACCTATCCTACAACATCAAGCCCTTCAAGTTTGAGTTGTTATGTGATGTTTCCCCACTGGAAGTATGTGATGTTCTATTAGGCTAGCCATATATGTGGAAGCATCATGTTGTTTATGAGTCTTGACCTCGTAGTTTCATTATTACTCTGTGGGATCAGCTCTACAAGATACCAAAGGTAGTTCTGACTACTATCCCAAAAAAATAGTTCCACAAAGTAATCTCACATACCACAAAGTTTATCCTCTTTTTGATCCGATTAGAAGGTAAACAAAACAAAACTACGACCACTGCAACCTGACCCCAAGACCTTTCTATACAATAGAAGTAGATCAAAAAAATTGTAGAAGGGAAAAAATATGTTTTTCTTCACCTATAGGGGTGCCTTTGCACTTCCCAATCAAGCCAGGATATAGCAAATCCCTTCATATCTCTATTGTCCATAACCCTTTCTAGGCGAGCTTGGGGTTCTAACCATTATCCCCTACTGATATAGCTCTTCATGTTGTATATTCACCGAAATATTCCTCTCACACTCCAGTAGATCATGTAGCTATATTGGTTGAATGGATCCAACCCCTCCAGCAACAAGTTCATGAAATCCTTCAATAAGCTAAGTAGAACAACATCTTCAACAACGTAAGAAACTCACCAAGGTTCAGATTCAGCAAAAGCTCCCTCATCTCCCATAGGAACTTGATGCAATGGGTATCATTTCTTCTTGGGGGGAGCAATGATTCAGATGGATAACAGTGGCCACCCACCTATTCCACTGACTCAAAACATGGTTTTCCACCTTGACAGGTTTTCTACAGTTTTTTGAGTCTTGAACTTCCGGGACCGTTTTGAGGCCCTAAACAAATGTTTTTTGAACTTTTGGGGGTCCATGGGTTGTCGATGACATACCTTAACCCCATAATAAGTTGTACTCCTTGGATATACCTTTCTGACGAGGTATCAAACACACCAAACATAGATCATATGAAAAATTTATTCCCTTGGGAATTGACGTATCAACTACCCCTATCAGGGCCCTCAAACCTTTTGGAATTTCATCTTCTGGGGTTAGGGTTTTGGATGTTCAAGGTTTTCTCATTTATTATTTTATGTTAAAAATTCCTTTGGAACCTCATTGTAAACATCTTGTAAATAATTGTAGCCGTCACATCTCTTCTCATAGATAAGTTGTCACCATTCTAGCGAGTTCATTCACTTTGTATTTTTACAGTCTCTGTACATTTATTTCATTAATAGAAATTGTGTATTATTGTATCTCTTTGTTTCTTGCAATATTTCTTTGTATATCTCCACCTTCATTTTGTTCTCAAAATAATCT
>SNQJ01S0123480.1:0-26730 GCA_010110895.2 Picea sitchensis | reverse complement strand
AATAATGATAAAAATGAAGAAAGGGGAAATCAACCATGGTTGGCCAGAGAAGCTCTGGAAATCCCAGGACAGGTACATAACCTACCCTGACATCTAGAAATAATACTTCACAAATTTGACCCTGCAACCTCTGGATTGCCTGAAGATCATATTAAAAAGTTCATATTAGCTATAAGATTGATGAACGTACAAAATGAGGATGTAGTGTGTAGGATATTTCCCTATACCTTTGAGAATTCATCCTCGACTTGGTATTTTAACTTGCTTGTTAGATCCATAACTAGTTGGACGAAGTTTCAAAAAGATTTCTTAGACAAATTTATAGAAGAAACCACCACAGGAGATTTAATGGTTGAACAGTTCACCTCCACCATGAGTTCAAAAGAGAAGTTTAAATATTTCAATCAACATTTTACCACTATCCTAAACAAATTTCAACCTGAAGCTAAACCTACTCAGGAGTTGCATATTGAGGTATATGTCAATGCTCTCCCTGCTTCCATTTCCATGCTTGTGAAAAGGCTTACCAAACATACCCTAACCGAAAATTTCGAGGAAGCCAAAATGATTGAATTCTAAAATAAGGGATGCAAATAGGGCTAGGTATCACTAGTTAAGAAAGAAGTTCAACTTCCACCTAGGCGAGGATTTGTTTTGCCTAACCGTCGAGAAAAAAAACAGAAGAAGGTCCTGAAAAAGGAGGTGGGGACATAGAATACTTACAACGGATGATAAATAAACTTTCAAATGAAATCATAGACATGAAAAGAAGTGTCGGGGAAGGAAACCAAGTTCAAAGGCCATATAAACCCTTTTTAAAAATAAATCCACCTTTCAAAGCAATTGAACCTCCCTCTGCCAACTTAGACATCGACCTGGGTAATGTAGCATCTGACTCCTTTTTTACGTACCATCAAGAGAAACATTTCGAAAGATACTAACCCCAATGGGTGCATGCTATGAATTTAATGGCCAATCAGTTCCTAGACAAATTTTCTCTGTTAGGGTCCTAACCCGCACATAGGTAGAGCAATATATTCGAATGTAATAAAGGTCAATATTAATAAGGCCTTTCAATAAAATAGAATAAGTTGGATGTAAGAATACCTAATAGAAGCTTCCACTTATAGAAGGATCTTCCTCTAGATGCTTCTCTTGATAGACATATTTAGTATAAATAAGGGTCAAGGGTATGAAAAACCTAGCTTGGAGATTATTGTAACAGAGCATTTCTCGACTGGAGGTTGCCCCCTCGAAGTGACCCGTGACCATTTCTTTCTTAATCAAAGTGTTATTTTTGTTGTTGTTCTTATATCATTTATATGTTATTGTGGAGATTATGCTGGTTATATTACTGTTATTCTGGCATTTCTAGCATTTTATTTCTGTTCTGTATACTTTTTATATCTGGTATATTACAAGTGGTATTAGAGCACTTTCCTTGGCAGAAATTGTGGGAATTTTTTTCCAGGGTAGAGACGTATTCCGACGTCTTTAAGCCACAGATATTTGTCGTTACGCGCATAAACCCGCGATTGAGGGATTCATACATGCAGGAAATACAAGTGGTTCTTAAGCGCACATCTGTTGGCCACCCTTGTAACCCATGTTGGTACCCCTTTGAGTGGTAGCGCATCAAACAACACCTGTGGATGGATCGACCTAGATTTCCTAAATCCCTCTTTAGATAAACCGATCGGTCGTCTGACTACTATAGTTCCACTGATAAAAGCACTTGGGAAGATACTCTCTAGTACCTTGGTAGTTGGGTAGTACGGCTAAGGGTACGGTCTATCCTCCTTAGTTAGTGCCCTGAGATATTGGGATGAGTACTATTGTTGGACCCCGCACATATATCAGAGAGTTATAGCACAGGGAAAACCCTTGTCTATAGAACCCTTGAATACCTAACCCTTGGGGGACAGAAACATAAACAAATTAAAATAGACAAGATATGTTGTAGCGCAACTATGTTTGGGTTGTCAAATCACTACACTTTTATTATTGGTTAAGCATTTGGGGATTCCATCGCTGCAGTATTCCTTAGACCGGAGTATAACTTCGGAGGTGTAAAAAAAAAAAAAGTCTGGAATTTTTTTCACCATTATTTGAGACCTATTCCGTTGGATTCATTTCTTCGCCCTTATCACATTCATCCATATCATTTTTCGGAAAAAAAATTTACCCCGCCTGCCCCTCTTCAGTTCACCCATCCTCATGGCCCATACCCATAGCCAAGACCTGGAACCTTTCTTCAACACCTTGCAATCTAGTCTCCTAGAGACCCAAAAATAAGTAAAACAACTCAGTGCCAATGTTGCCTCCATCGATACAACCATCAATAGAACCATAAATACAACCATGAAGTCCTCAATGGAGGAAGTCAAATGCAAATTGACCACCCATATTGAATCTGTCTTTGCATCACTCTGCACCAAATTGAAGATCCCTACAGATGACCCTTTCTCTGACGCACCTCCAAAGACTAAAGGTAAACATTGCTCCCATTCCCATACCTTTCAGCACCATCACTTTCAACGTGACCTACGCCTTCCGTAGGTGGATGTGAACAAATTTGATGGCTCGGACCCCACAGGTTGGGTAACCCAAATGGAACATTATTTCTCTTTATACGGCATTACAAATGACTTGACCAAACTCCGGTATGGTGTTCTCCATCTATATCAACAACGTTGGCAATGGTGGAAATGGAGAAAAACTTCACGTCAAGGGTATATTGCTAGGACCCAATTTGTGACTGAGCTTTATGAATGCTTTGACACTGACACCAACCATTTGGGTTGTTTGACAAAGTTGAAACAATCAGGAACAATAGAAGACTTCATAGCTTCATTTGAGCACCTGGATTTTTGAACAGAGGGCATGATTGATGCTTTCTTTCAAGACTGTTTTATTAGTGGCCTCAAGGAGGAGATTCGGGCCCATGTCCTCATGGATCAAACCTCGAGTTGGGTGGAGTCTACTAAAATATATAAAGAAGCACAATAGGTTGTATCCTCTCAAAACAAAAAAACCCTCCTTTATCCCTCGCCCTAAACCCGTAAATCCCACTACTCCCTCTACCCCATTAAAGATCCAAAAATTGACCAGGGATGAAATGGTTGAACACCAACTCAAAGGCCTTTGTTATAATTGTGATGACAAATATTTCCCGGGCCACAAGTGTAAGGAACAAAAGATTTTTATGGCCATCTCTAAGGATATTTCAGAAGAGTATGTTGAAACTTCCCTTGTGTCTGAGTCACCTGAAATCATTGACATAACGCCTCCCTCAAACCCTCCTGAAGTGGAACCGATCATTTCCCTCATTGCTCTCACTAGCTTCTCCACTCCCCAAACCCTCAGGTTAATTGGTTACATCAAGCATCAGAAGGTCATCATTCTAGTTGATAGTGGAAGCAACCATAATTTTATTCATCACTGCATTGCCCAAGAAACTCATTTCTACATCCATGTCGTCAACAATTTCCAAATCATGATTGCCAATGGTGGTTCAATGAAATGTGGAGGGCGTTGTGAAAATTTTTGTTTCCAAATCGATGACTACCACCTAAAATCCCATATGTTTTCTATCGACATGGGCAGTTGTGACATTGTGTTGGGTGCAAACTGGCTAAGGAATTTCGGTCCCATTCTCATGGATTTTAGGGAATTAACCATGCAATTCGATCAGGACGGCCACCAATATAAATTCCAAGGAATCATTGTTGGTTCACCTGAGGTCATTAGTTCCCATCGCATGGAAAAGATGCTCAAAAAAGGTCATTCTGGTGTCATTTCCCAACTCCATGCCATACAAGCAACAGAGACACCCCCGGTGACGCAAGACCTCCAAGCCCTCCTTTCTAAACATCAAATGGTATTTTCCACTCCCCAAGGACTCCATCCTTCCCACGGTTTTCATGATCATTCCATTCCCCTTTGTAACGACCCTTGATTATAAATTATAATTAATTTAATAATGTAATCCTAAAAGATGAGCTAAACTATATTTATTTATTAAAATAACCTTAACTAATTATTTGTTATTAATTAGTTATTCTTGATTATGATTAATTTTAGTATTATTAACTCATTAATCAATATGGTAAATAAATAAAGGTGGATAATAAAATATATTATTATTTAGGATTACGTTCCCCAAAATGGAAGCATTTAATAAATGGGATAAGATATTTAATAATGGGATAAGATATTTAATAATGGAATAAGATATTAGGTAGGGAGTAAATGAAGAAATTAGGTGAAGGAGGATAAGGGGAAAGGATTTCAGGGAGGATTATGTTACGTGAGTTGGGGATGAATTTTGGAGCGGGGGGATTGGTAGAGTGAAACTTGGAGTGGAAGTTACACAGTGCATCGAGGGGTTTAAGGGGGTTTTGGGCTCCAGGAGGAGCTAGGATATCAGATTGATATCCTAGGGCTAAGGAGCTAACTAGTCGTGAGGGAGGTGGGTTTTGGGTAGTGTTCTAAAGACAGCGGGAAGGAAGCAAGTTGGAGACAAGAAGGTTTATTAGCATCAGACTTAAGGTATTTCTCTAAAATTACAGCTTTGTTTTGTATGAATCAATTTGTTATTAAATTTTTATTATATTGACAAATTTGCATGCGAATGAGTTAAATTAGTAAAATTTCTTGAATTTTACTAATAAGTATAAACTAATTGGTTGTTTTAAATCATTAGGCTATTACATTTTGATGCTCAGAGCCTGGTTCAAAATCTGGAACCAAGGACCTACCTACCTACCTACCCGATTTAGTAATGGGATTGTACCTACCCCAAAAAAAAAAAAAATGGGTAAATATGAGGCACGAGGCCAGAGTTCCGACTCAATTAAGTCGCCACGCCACCTCCACCCAACATGTAAGCCAAGTATACATTTTGATTTTTAGTATATAAACAAATCTATATATAATATATATAAACAATATGTGCGGAAGCGAAATTGATTTAATATTATACGTATTTAAAAATTTAAATAGATTTTGGCACTTGGCTCCAATTAAACAAAACAAATATATATATATATATATATATATATATATAACTATATATATATATATATATATATATATATATTGATATAACTCATTTTCTGGTTAAGCTACAAATGGAAAAGCAATTCTTCAGACATTCCCATGTTAGTCTGGGCAAACAAGTGAGCTTTTGAAGCACAAGAAGCAACCCAAAAGGCGGTAGACTGAACAAAGGTTTTTCCTTGAACGCTATATTTTCTCTTTGCACCTTATTTACAACCAATTTCTTTTCAAAACATCGAGGTTATTTTGTGCACCAAAGAGATTTTTTGTTTATAAAATTTGTATCGATAGGCATAGGGAAAGGATCAAATTTCTCCAACACTCTGTATTTTGTATGTTAGAGATGCTCGGTTCAATTCTTCTAGTATCCTATTAATTTTTCGAGGTACCCATCTTTTATCATTTTCTTAGATACTACGTTGTTGGAGTGCAACTTCTGAAGACAAAACTTGTTTCTATGAAGATTCTTCATTTACGTGGAAATAAGTTATATATATATTCATCATTTTGGACTAAGCAAACGTAGTTCATTAAAATTTGTATACATTCATCATGCTGGACTAAGCAAATGCAGTTCATTAAAATTTGTTTTGTTACCCTATTCGATCCATAAGAGTTGCTTCATTTATGGGCAAAAAAAAAAGATCTTGGAGTGTTGTACAAATTAAAATAGACCGATATCTTAAACCCCAGGTCTAACCCTATTTAACACTGGAAGAAAAGGCGGAATAGGAAACTTGAGCGACAATCAGGGCACATGTTGTTTTGCCTGCTCCACCTTTTTCGATAAACGTCACCAATTTGGCAGGCTTCACCTCAGCTCTAACTTTACAAAACTTCCTCCACTTTTGGTCATTTCTCCAAATCCCTCTAGTGGGTGAAAACGTTGGTGTAATGGGAGAGTTTTTGAGGCATGACCCAGTTAGAAGAGATCCCATAGTTGAGTTATCCACTCGCGGATGCGGGGAGTTGGGTTTTATCTTTCTTTAGATCGCCTGCGATGTATTTGTTTTACTTGACAACATATGCATACGATTAATGAATTCGATGGTGGTCTGGGCTTCAAGTTCAAGTTTTCCATCGATATCATCAATGTCAATTTATGAAATTTGAATAAGAGATGAGATGATAGTATTGGAATATCAAAGACTTGATGATGCAATCTACAAAAACTCATGGAATAAGATGTCCATTTAAAAAAAAGCGAAACGCTACAAGGTAAAGACACAGTTGAGCATTTTTATATCAAGTGGGGAGGTGATGGAGGATATGTGGAGGTCATACACACTTTCCCTGGGCAACACTATCATGCAAACACAGGATATTTTATCGATTCAACTATATAGCAACTCTAAGTACAATCTCTGAAATGGTGTTATGTGTGCTCTTGTTATCTTTACTTGAAATATATACTCTATCGATCTCTCGGATCAAAGCCATATTACATGTCAAACTATCAATATACAACACGAATATCAACACCAAATGCCAAGCGCACACTACCTTTATGTTCAACAAGTACCCTACAGGTCCCGAGTGCTTTAAAGTACCTTGGTTGTGATATTATAGTGCAAATAATGCACATATAACATTTATTGTATGTTCCTAGATAGTATGTTTGGGGTTCTGAGTCTAACCTGAATCTTCGTCTGCTAGGCATGAGATGAGAGAGTCATGTGAAGAGATGCGTCTTCCTCTCATGGATATAGAGGAGATAATAGCCGCATTCATGGATTCCATTCTAATCCCTTGTGGGTTGGCTAAGGAAAAAAACAGGCCTATCACCATTAGAATCCAGAGTCCTATATTTTCTATTGTTCAGCCTAAAGTAGAGTGTAAAAAAATACTCAAGCTATCTAATATTTCTCTAAAGTTGATTTTACCCCAATGAAACGAAATATCCTCAATGCCCACCTTAAAAAAACAACAACAATATAACAGCAATATCTTCTGTTCCATTATCATTGGCAACAACCCGAATCTCTGTAGATCCTCTACTCTTCCTGTGTAGGGTTATTTTTTTAAAACCCTAACTTCCAACTAAAAAATGCTCACGTGCGGTGGCGGCATGATAGTTAAATCGGTGTCGACTTGATGGTTAACAAACCGGACCAACAGGCCCAGTAGGAAAGTGAGAGAGGAGAGAGGCGATAGTGATGGAGTGTTATGTTTGAAGGACGCGTAGGGTTGGAGGCAGTGGGATTATTACGGAGGAAGAGACACACGTGGGCCTCATGCCAAACCTTCCCTTAAAGTGCCAGTGAATGCCACGAATATATTTCTATATATATTAAAAAAAAAAAAAAAAAAATTTTTATTTATTTATTAAATTATCATTTTATTAATGAGCCTTTTAAATTAAATTATCATTTTATTATCATGCTTTTTAATAAAATTTCATTTTTTAATTAATTAAAATTTTAGTTTTATAATTTATTTAAAAGTGTTAATAAACTGAAGTATAAACTAAATTATTTAAAATATATATATTTAATTAACCTATTATGGATATTTTCAATTAAAGTTTAATTAGTAAGTAACTTACCTTAATTAAACTAATTAAGGTTAAAATAAAGTTAAACTATATTTTAAAGCCAATTAAAATGTTATAGATGCATGAGGATTGAACCTCGGATCTCCCCCCTGGTCAAAGTCTTTGTGTGTGTAGCCCTACCAGCGTGCCATGCGTTGTTTCTTTACAAATAATTTCACATATAAATGCTTTAATTGTCATGCAAGACCACCCACCAAAGCGTATAAAGAAGAACACTAATGTCGAGAAGGTGCGTGCTTGGTGAGCGTCGGCAGCGGTTGTGACGGGGATAATTATTAGGTTGCATGATTTAATCTGTTTAATCATTAAGCGTGTGAGTATATAACAACACAACAATTTTTTTATGTGATGATGCAAATGTTAAAAGTAACATGCTAGCGGATGTGTGATAAATGCAAGAAAGTTATGAGCGATAAATGTGACTCATTGATTTTGGAGGCGACTAATAATATGCCGGCATCTTCAATGTGTAGCCATTAGATAAGGGTTTAAGCTTAAGTAAGATTTAAAAGATCATTGATTGTGCCATTGTCGATAGGTGTATGCATATAGGCGTAAATTAATAAACTTAAGGTAGAAAGTCATTTTTAATCAAGTTGTAGCATAAATTAAAAGGGCTCAGACTAGGATAGCGGGAAGGAGGTGGCATATGCTGCTTGGGAGAGTAAGCCTAGAGTGGTGAGTAAAGGCATAAAGCTTAAGCGTGGCTCTGAGGGCAAAAGATTGATGAGTGTGTTTTGGTAGAGAGTGAAGAAATGGAAGCTTAGATGTAAACCTAACCTAACCTAGCCAGTCCCAATGGAGTAGCGATACGTTTACAGGACAAGTAAAGAAAACTTACAGCTAACCTATTTCTGGTTTGAGTAGCACCAATTTGAGACATCCGGAACTCACCACGACAACTTTGGTTGATGCAAGTCAAAGCACAAAGGATGGTCAAGACTCGAGGAGTCGAGGCGGGGAAGCGTCGTCATAAAGAGACCAGCCAACTTGCATAGCGCCACCACCACCATCGCCCAGACTAGCCCTCACTCTGTGCTCGTTGGAAGCCATCAGCGAGACTTTAAAGGGGAGACAGATCAGGGACCGAAGTGGAACCCCACCATCTGGAATGGGTAATCCGAAGCATCAAGGGATTAGGGAGGACCTCCACTTGAGACATCACGCGAGTTGAATAAGATCAAACTTACAGGTTTGCGGTGTACCAGGTGGATACGAAGCATGGTTAGAAAGCATGACCAGGTGTTTTGCCTTGAGGGACTATACGATCCAACTCAAAGGTGAATATCACCATTTTTCAATTAAGAGCGGCGGTGGGGTAACTTGGATAGACAACTGCACCTTACCCCAACCACGGTATCTTGGGAACTTTTTGAGGAGAAGTTGAGAAGGAAATATCTACATACTACTAGGAACAATAGGTTGGGGCATTTCATGCCTTAATGCGCAGGAAACAAGCGGTGAAAAGAATGTGAGATCAAGTTTATGGAACTAGTCAAATATGTGTCATATATGGATAGTGACCAACGGCAATGACCTTCATCTATGGATTGAACCCTGGATGATAAGAGCTATGGTGAGGATGTGAAGCCAGGTCTTGAGTGGCGGAGGTGGTGGAAAATGCGTGTTACCTGGAAGAACATATGAACTTGGCTGGGGGTACAAGACCAACATTTCCATGGCCCGGGATTAAGTAGGAAAGGCCAGGACTTTTTCCCTGGGGAGGGGCTCAAGGCCTGTAGTATGGAAACAGTGCGCCAGGGCGGTAGGCTGCGAGGGGATTTCAATGGCGGCTGATGCGACTATGTCGTTCATCTCAACGGTCTTGAGGACAGGACCACGACCATATCATGGAACAATGAGCGGGGGCGGGGTTCGAGGGAAGGAACCGTTTGAATCAGTCACATATGATGAACCGGTTCTAATATTGTATTACTGTGTGGAGATCACGAAGGACCCCATTCACAGTAGGGGCTGAGGTACAATGGAGTTCGTTCATAGAAGGAAAAGTTCATGGGAGAGCAAGTAGCAACCACCATATTCTGCCGATGAATTAATAACCACCGGGCCGAACATCAATCCCGCGGTGGTGGAGTCATCAAATGCCTTCATCCTTATCAATGTTAAGATTTTTGTTTTGATTAAGTGCGACAGATAGTTCATTTCACCATCTACATTAGAAAAGAGTGGATTGGCAGCCCCTACGAGCACGACGACTTAAACAAGTCGAGATGGCTTGGGAAAAACAAGCGATGGGACCTAGTGTCGATAATTGTATAGTAGACACAGGAGTGTGTACTACCGGGTTGAAGGTATACATCACTTCTCTTGGGCATCGACCTAATCATTGGAATGGATTGGTTGGCAACTCATAGAGATTTGGTGCTTCTCTCAAAGGGTGATTTGTGTCGATGATGAAGGAAGACCAATAGAGATCCGAGTTAATGCAGAGAAAATTATTCGCTCGCTTTATATACACTATGAAGGTTAGCGATGCTTGAGGCAAAGGTGTCTAGGCTTTACATGTAGTTGGAGCAGTGAATGAAAGGAAAGGGACCCTCATTGGATCGATTACGTGTTAGAATTTTAGGATGTTTTCGAGCGAATTACCGGGGTTTACCTCTGAGAGAGCTGATTTTACCATTGAGCTAAAAAGCACAGTGCGAACCAATTTCCAAAACTCCATTGGATGATGGCGGAACTTTGTGAATTGTAAATGCGGTTGAAAGAGTTACTAGACTTAGGGCTAATAAAGCCAATTAAATACAGGGTGCCTTCGGAAGTAATTTTTGTAAGAAAAGAAATATGGATGGTTCCTTACGGTTCTGTATATATTTCAGGGACTTGAATTGTGCTACATTGAAGAATAGGTACCCGATGTTGCAAATAGATGACCTCTTCGATCCCGGATGAAAGGCGTGGTATTCTCAAAGATTGATTTACCAATCGAGGGTATCATCGAGTTAAGGATTAAGGAAGGTGATATCCCAAAAGCGGCCTTTCCAACTCGGTTTGGACATTCTGGACGAGGTTGTTGTAGTACCTTTAGGATTGACAATGTGCGGTATTCATGAGCCTCATGGTGGCGTATTCGAAAGATACTTAGACCATTTTTTTACAAGTATTTTTAGATTACATCCTCATCTATTCAAATAATTAAAGAGAACACGAGGAACACTACGAATAGTGTTGTCACATATGAGAGAACAATGTATGGGAAGCTGTTGAAGTTTTCCTTCTTTCAGAAAGAGATCCCTTATTTAGGTCATATCATTTTGTGTGAAGGAATCTCGTGGACGAAAGGTAAAGGCCATTATGGAGTGGCGGGTGCCGAAAAAATACACATGGTGAGAAGATTCATGGGGCTAGCGGGTTATTGTCGGAGATTTGTGGAAGGATTCTCAAAAATAAAAAAACCCATGCCCTTTTGCAAATGCAAAGGGTGGGTATGAATGAATGAAGAATGTAATAGTGCATTCATTGAGCTTAAGGTTACTAGTGCACCAATTCTCTGATGCGGATATGGAAAAGTTCCTGATCTGCCTGCGGATGACTTAAAGAAAGGGTTGGGGCCATGCTAATGCGGGATGGAGGTATTAAGCTTATCGCGTCAAGGAAGTTGAAGAAGAGCGAAGAGTTATACGCGACTCATGATTTGGATTTAGCGGTATGTACTAGATCTGAAACTGGAGGCACTATCTTGTTAGACGAAACTTTGAGCTCAAACATACCATCAAGTTTAAAACATCTCTTCACACAAAGAGATACTCGACAAAGCGATGGAGTGAGTTTATGAGTGAAGTCACGATTTTAATTATACTCGACATCAAGGGAAAAGGAAAATAATGGTCCTGAGATGCATGAGTAGG
This sequence comes from Picea sitchensis, assembly GCA_010110895.2. Lineage (NCBI taxonomy): Eukaryota > Viridiplantae > Streptophyta > Pinopsida > Pinales > Pinaceae > Picea > Picea sitchensis. Next base: position 15,246 of record SNQJ01S0123480.1, on the reverse strand, counting down.
AGACCACGAATATTCTCCTTGGTACACTTAAAAGTCAATGCGAGGCATTATGTTGGAAAAACTCAGGAGGCGGTTGGTATTTGAGTTACTTCAAACCTCGAGTGGGAAGCGAGTTAGAGCTAAAATTATGAAGGATATAGTGGAAACGGGCGGATTGTTCGTCTCGAGGAAGGATGTGCATCCGAGATAGGATATTGAAGCATCATCACAGAAGGAAGCCCATAGATCACTTTGTTAATGGCGTAGGGAGTGAAGAAGATAATAGCGGATATGAGGAAGCTCTTCTTACGGGTAGGCATGAAGCGCGATGTAGTCCATTTAATCACCAAATTCTAAATCAGCGGGTGAGCCGACCACCATCACCGGCCGGGCCTCCTACAACCATGATGTTCCTATGTCCAAGTGGGAAGTCATCTCTATAGTTTATTTGTGGGGTTTAGCTCACATCCCATAGACACAATGCCATTCTTGTGATGGTGGATAAGTTAACCAAGAGTGCTCATTTTATTTGGGTTAGAGACACTTACGATGCCAATGATGTGGCACGTGTGTTTATAACTGGGGTTATCCGTTGCGGAATACCTAAGAAGATCATTTGAGATAGGGACTCCATATTCACTTCTATGTTTTTGACAAGTTCGGTCGGCGTTAGATTTTCAGTTGAACTTAAGCACAACTTATCATCCTAAAGCAGATGGGAAGAATGAAAGAGTAAATCAAGTCATGGAAGACATGCTTGGGATGTATGTGATGGATAATCCAAACCTATTTGGAGAAGTACATACCTTTGGTAGAGTTTGCCTACAATGGAGTTATCATATGGTTCATGAATTCCACCTTGAAGCTTTATGCAGGAGGCCATGAGCAGCCATTGAGTTGGAATGAGAATGAAAATGCAGAGTAACAGTTGGGCGAGAATTGATTCAAGAAATGGAAGACAGTGATTCGGATAAGGTAGAGACTAAAGAGCATAGGACATTAAGCTATGCAGTGCACGGGGTAAATGAAGTTATGAAGTAGGAGACCAAATTTTCATTCATATTAGGCCTAATAAAAGTACCATACGGTTTGGGAAGGGACAGAAGTTGTCACCTCGGTTTATAGAGACCATTCGGGATTCAAGAGAAAAGTGGACCCGTTGTCTATCGTCTCGTTCTGCCACCCACTTGCATAAAACTCACTGTGTTTTTCATGTATGTTTTATGTCATTATGTTTTCGATGAATCACATAAACTAAATTGGAAGGGTATAGGGCATTAGAACCCTCAAATTGGGACATTCATATTGGACCATAGAGTCAGCCAGCTCGAGGCAGATCTAGTAGACCAAGTTAGGTCGATGGTACAAGTATAGTCTGAGATCTATTTGGTGGGAGAATCTTTCGAGGCATTACAGCGAGATTATCCTTCTCTATTTTGACCACCTCGAGGACGTGTTTCTCGAAGGTGGGGTTTATATAACACCACCTTTTGACTTAGACAACGAAGGGATTACACAGAGGCCTATATACTTTATTTTTCTAGTCATAATGAAACTATTAAATGATACACTTAAACTTTAAAATTTATGAACTTTATATGAATGTTTAAATGTAGTTGATGATGATGTATGCTTAATGTAATGCACAATCTATTATGGAATGTAAACTTTACAAATGTTTAAATATTCTTGATGATGATGTATATGATGTAGACAATTCAGCAATTAGAAGAAGTGTGAATGTTTAAATGCTATTAGGATGATATTAGATATTATGCAATCTAGTTTTTAGTAAATGATAATCTTGTGAGATGGTGTCGAGGTGAATTATGGGATATTATGAGATCTATTTCTAATTGGAAAACTTTGATGTTAATTTATCAGTGCAGGGATGCCAAATTGAAATGATGTAGTATGCAATTGCATGATAATGCATAGAAATGTATGAGTTTGTATTCTGGACCCCAATCTGCAGGGTTGGCTGAAATAGCCAAGGGATATGATGATAGTGTATATAAGGACCAGTAGAAACATTATGGTATGAATATTGTATTTGAAATTTATATTGGTTGGATGCATTGCTATGATATGTGGATTAGTGCATGATTTGAGGTGACGACTACCCAAAACTGAATAACTGATGACAAAACCTATCGACAACCACCGGTCTTGTATATTCCATTGTAGGGTGTTGAGCCTGACTACTGATAGGAGGGGTGGAGGCATTTCCCACAGTGTATCCTCCATTTTAGGGTGGGACATCGTAGAGGTGGACCCTAGATCGATTAGGAGGGGTGGAGGCATTTCCCAGGTGTATCCTCTCAAACATGAAGTCATGGGAGAATGGTGCTAGTCACTCTCCAGTGGAGTGTGATGATATTTGTCAGTTGCACCTTTGAAGCTTGGTGAGATAATGACACTTCCACTTCTGAGTTCTATTTGGAGTTAGGTCGGTATAGGCGGCTCCCAAGATAGTCTAGCAAAGGGCGGATAGGAATGGAGTTGGAAGTAGGTTAAGTGAGGAAAGGATGAGTAGTAATAGTTGGAGACTATATGGATATATGTCATGTGGTGGATTTTGATGAAAGAAAAAATGTGTATATATGAATATTCATTATTGTATAACTAAACCACAGTTGTTTAAAAAAATTATTAGGCAGAACAATTGTGATTAGCAATGTGCTCACATTAATTGATTGTTGTCTTTATAAAAGACTAGTCTTAGTATTTGAATGGAATATACATAGTACTAAAGGGCCGATGGATTTTTGATTATTATTGGCCATGCAAAGGGCTGTATGTACTAGCTACACATACATTTTCTTGTATATACACTAGTATGTATGAGTTTTCTTGACTTACTAGCAGAGGTGTCAGGTTAGTTGTTATGAACATATGAACCATGTTCTTGTTCTTCAATACCATAAGATACCATAACTTGAATGAAGTTTCTGAAGGTGGGTGTAATGTAACGACCCTTGATTATAAGTATAATTAATTTAATAATGTAATCCTAAAGATTAGCTAAACTATATTTATTTATTAAAATAAACCTTAACTAATTGTTGTTATTAATTAATTTATTCTTGATTATGATTAATTTTAGTATTATTAACTCATTAATCAATATAATAAATCATCTGGTGGATAATAAAATATATTATTAATTTAGGTTACGTTCGAAAATGAAGCATTTTAATAAATGGGATAAGATATTTAATAATGGGATAAGATATTTAATAATGGGATAAGATATTAGAGTGAGGGTAAATGAAGAGGGAGGTGGTGAAGGAGGGATAAGGAAAGAGGGAGAAAATTTGGGGAGGATTATGTTAAGGGAGTTGGGGATGGGTGGGAGAGCGGGGGGAATTGGCAGAGTGAAACTTAGAGTGGAAGTTACACGATTACCCCAGGAGGTTCTTGTGGGTTTGGGCTCAGGAGGCTGGGATATCAGATTGATATCCTAGGGCTAGGAAACTAACTAATTGATAGGGAGAATTAGGTTTTGTTAGTGTTCTAAAGACAAGCTGAGGAAAGGAAACAGAATCTGAACGGAGGATTATTAGCATGAGACTTAAGGTATTTCTCTAAATTACGCATTGTTTTGTATGAATTAATTTGTTATTAAATTTTATTATATTGACGAATTTGCATGTGAATGAGTTAAATTAGTAAAAATTCTTGAATTTTACTACTAAGTATAAACTAATTAGTTGTTTAAATTATTGACTGTACACCTTGTCCCTTGAAGCCTTCCCCCCAATATATATCCATATCACCACCCCTTTTCACAAAAAATATGAAATTGAGAAAATGGTCAGGAACTCCTTAATGCAAGCATTATCAGCCTAGTACAAACCCTTACTCTTATCCCATTGTCATAGTCTGAAGAAAGAAGGTTTTTTGGAGAATGTGTCATGACTTCCATACCCTCAACAAAGCCCCGACCATTAAAGACAAATTTCCCATTCATGTCATTTATTTGACCTCCTGGATGAATTAGGTGGCACCCAATTCTTTACTAAACGATCTTTGCTCATTTATCACCCAGTCTGTATGAAAGATTCCCAAGATGGACTTTAGAATTAATAAGGGTCACTATGAGTTTTTTGTCCATGCCCTTTGGCTTGTGTAATTACCTCCACCTTCCAAAGCCTCATGAATCATGTCTTATGTCCCTTTCTCCAACTTTTTGTCTTAGTTTTCTTTGATGATATCCCTCATCTATAGAAACACTTGTATAGACCATCTTTCTCATGTGGTCGAGTTCTCCATCTATCTCTCATCATCCACACCTAAAGCAGTCTAAATGTGCTTTGGTGCCTCAGAAGTAGAAATACTTGGGTCATATGGTTGGCAAGGATGGTGTCAGGGGTGGATCAGAAAAATATTGAAGCTGGAAGGCCACACCCAGAGACTCTCAAAATATTACATGGATTCTGGGCTTAACAAGGTGTGCGTCATAAGTTTGTTAAGAATTATGGGAAAGATTGCAACACCTCTCACTCTCTCCTCAAAAATAACTCTTGCACTTGGACTCGGTGGTTGCTCAGTATTTTCCAGAGCCTTGAAGATGGACATGCAACACTCCATTTCTTGCCCTTCCCGATTTCACAAGACCTTTGTGTTGGAATGTGATGCCTAGGGGAAAGGAATCAATGTTGCCCTTATGCAAGAAGATTGACCTTTCTCCTTCACAGCAAGAAACTATCTAAAATGAATCTAGGAACACCCATCTATGAAAGGAAATGTTGGCTACAATATTATGCATGTCGTCGATCTAGTAGCCCTCCCCTCTCTTGGGGCAACATTTCCAAATTAAGGCACAGACCATCAAAGCCTCAAGTACTTTCTAGAACAACATATTTCCTCCTCGGAGTAAAAAAATGGGTGACTAAGCTCTTTGGATATGATTATGAATTCATTTACAAGAAGAAAGGTAATGTGGTGGAAGATGCATTGTCACCGAAAATATGAAGAAGAAGGACCTTTTTCTCTTTCCTTCATTGTACCCGAGATTGGCTCCAAAGTTGTTTGCCGGGAATGGCTACAAGACCCCCAAAGTTCACATCTAATATAGCAATTGCATACCAAGGCTCTGGATCCCCGAGGGTACTCTTGGCTCCGGGATGAGCTTCAATACAAAGGTCATTTCTATTTAAGTAAACAATCAAATCTTAAATCCACGGTGCTTTTCGAGCTTCATGCTACACCCACCCAGAGAACGCCCGGAGTTCACCAAAAGGCTTGTAGCCGGGGTCAAGCGTTCTTTCTCACGGGATGGTATAAAATAGGACATCCATAATTTTGTCTTGAATGTGATGTGTGTCCAGCATAAAAAGGGAGAAGCAGTCAAATCTCGAGGCACACTACAACCTTGGATTCCACACGCTGTTGGAAGGATATCTCTATGGACTTTATTACTAACTTACCGTCGGAATAAATCGATCATAATGGTGGTTGTGGATCGCCTTTCCAAGTATGCTCATTTCTGTGTTCTTCAACACCCATTCTTGCATCATTGGTTCAAATTTTCAAGGCCCGAGGTCTCTTCAAGCTTCATGGCATTCACACTCTATTATTTTTTATGTTAACTTTCACAAGCAATTTTGGCAAGAGCTGTTCGAAGCTAGAACTTAATTGCATCTCATCACAACTTATCATCCCAGACTGATGGTCAAACGTAAGTTGTCAACAAATGTTTGGACACATATCTGAGGTTCTTTGCCTATGAAAAAAAATCCGATTAGATAATGCTTACCCCTAGTTGAATGGTGAACAACACTTCCTACCATAAAACTACCGCAGTGACTCCTTTTGGCAGAATATGGACCGAAGCCACCTTCGGTTCTCTCATGCTTATTGGGTACCTCGAAGGTCAGGCGGTTGAACAAACACTTACGGTTTGAGAGGATATTCTCCATACCCTCAAAGGGAACTTGGCCATGGCACAAATTGCATGGAGGAACCGAGAAGATCAAGGTCCTCGAGCGATCCAATTTACTTGTAGAAGGGGGATCAAGTGTTTCTAACAGGCTGCAACCATACAAGCAAACTTCCCCTCAGATTGAGCATTGTCAAAAAGCTAGCACCCAAATTTTATGGTCCTTATATAGTTCTCAAGCGTGTGGGACAAGTTGCACATCAGTTAGCTCACCCAGTCGTCGAAGCTACATCATGTTTTTCATGTCATGGCAAAGAAGGTGATTGGAACTAGGTGTCAAATTCAAACCGACTTCACGAGTTAGTTGAAGAAGGATCCATTTTGGCTACAACAGGCAGTTTAGACTATTAATGATTATTAGCTTGCGTTAGAGAACCATCAGGAAGTGCTAGTCCAGTGGAAAAAATACAACTCCAACAGATGCCACTTAGGAACCAACTACCATTATGCAAAAATTTCCACATCTCAAGCCCACGGACAAGGTTGTTTTTAAAGGGGTGGACATTTTAGGGTCCTAACCCACACAGAGAGAAATATATTAGGATGTAATAAAGGTCGATATTAATAAGGCCTTTCAATAAAATGGGAATAAAATGGGATGAAGACCTAATAGAGCTTTTAAACTACCGAAGGGATCTTCCTCTAGATGCTTCTCTTGATAGATATATTTAGTGTAACTAAGGGTCGAGGGTATGAAACCTCTAGCTTGGATATTATTGGCAATAGGTGTTTCTTGGCGGAGGTTGCCCTCGAAGAGGCCCGTGAACATTTACTTTTGAATCAAAGTGTTATTTTTTTGTTGTTCTTATATCATTTTATTGTTTATTTTGGAGATTATGATGGTTATATTACTATTATTCTACCATTTCTAGCATTTTATTTTATGTTATACATACTTTTTTATATCTAGTATACATTCTCTCCGAACAATTAAATTGGCTCGTGGTGCATATCATCGATGCGGAAAGAAGTTGAGCCACCGAGAGAAACATCCATGGTGAAGAAGTTGAGCCACCAGAAGAAACATCCATGTTGTTGTGGGATCCTGACTTGTCGATGCCTCTCGATGATGTATTTGAGGTCCAAGAACCACCCGTTGAGGTTTTGGATGTAAGAACATGAAATAATGGTCAATCGGTCCCAAATGATCCCACCACCATTCAATCCTCGAGAGGGAAACAAACAGTCGATCACTCGAAATCACTGTCTATCTCTTAAAGAAGTACTATAAACATATACACACAGGAAGAACCTAAGATAGAATACAACATAGTTGTTGGCATAAGGATAGACCCAGGGTTCAACACTTCAATAACACACCAACAACACCCTAACTGCCAACCCTTTCGGCAACACCTGTGAAGTAGGCAAAGTCTCACTCGAGGTAGAGGCATGGGGGGTTATAGGACTTAGGTGTCTGTAACCAATATGGGACATAGATCTGTGATTATAATACTTCACAAATTACTTAGAATATAACATGGATTATCTTATCAATTTCATTCACATCGCAGAAAAAACCCTAAGGATGGATCGACGCAGTAACAATGACAAAATACACATCGCACTTAGCATCATAAGTTAGATCTAGCACCTTCAACATAAATAAATCACTAATCATTCATAGATCTATCTATCATATATAACAATTAATGCACTAAGAATATTCACAACATAAACATCATAGCACAAAGAAAACCATCAACACATGATATATGTGGTTCACCCCAGTGTGGGGCTACATCCACCAACTGCTTCTTCTTCTTTATTAGGCTTCAATCTCTTACATTCTTCTGCTTCTGTGCACTAATCCACAGAGCCAAGCTTCACACCAGATAGGTGATCTGCGCACTATGCACCAGATCCACCTTCCCAAAATCAGATCAAGGCACAGAGCCAAATCCTCTATCAAGCACAGAGCCTTACATACACAGTTTGTTGCACTAAGCAACCCAAAACTACTTGCACTTAGCCTTTTAATCTATCGACTCCTTTCTACATTACATTCTTACTTATTTATATTTTTTCATTTACAAAAAGGCCTAATCATGGGTAAACCCATGGGCCGACATCCCATAACCCATTACAAAACCCTAAAAACCCCATGTTGGGTCCACAAATCCCACAAAACAAGTGAGATTCATGATCTCAGCTCCTCTCAGACACTCTTTCCTCGATCACTGCATCAAAGTCCAAAAAGTGGTCAAACCTAACCAAGTTTTCCTCAAAATTTGGTCGAGGGCCAACAGGCCCCCAACACTCACCTGTGACTCATCCCAAGTCACTCAAATTTCGGCAGCCCTGCTTCAAAGGCCTCGATCTTTGCTCGATTTCCTTCGACTTATTGCTTCTCTTGAGCCTCATACTCAACGAACTCTTGGATTATATGCTTTGTAACAAGCCCTTCCTAGTGTTTTTCCCCTGTCGCAACCATTTGGTCCAGTTGTGAACCTTGTCCTTCGATCTCTTCAAACAACGTGCAGGCTTCCTCCTACACCAACTGTAGACTCTGTGTGACTTCCATTACTCTTCCCTGGATGGACATAATTTGTTGTTGGGCCATGTGTTGTTCTTATGATATCTTCATTCTCTCGATTGTAGTGAGTGACTTCATCTGCGCTTGAAATTTCAGTGCCTGTTGTTGTGCCTCCTATAGTTGCACTTCCAACTTCCTAAGATCTAGATCTTCCATGAGGCATTCGTAGGTCTACGTGATTCTGTTGCTCAACTATCTACATTCTAAGGTGAGGGATCTAATCCTTTTGATTGTGCTCTTAGCGGCTTCCTCCCTCTAGTTGTGTACTTCCTGCGGAGTGCTTGGTACCACTTGGATATCCAACTCCGTTACCCTTGCTTGAAGCTGTTGGATGGCCTCAACGACCTTCATCACTTGAACCTCGACTGCCTCATGTTCTTCTTGTTCCAAGCCTGACATAGAGTGAAGTGATCTGCTCACCACTTATTTGACTGCACTCCACTCTGGTAGGAGCTAGTGCTTTTCCCTCTGTATCTTCACTTTGTCTTCCTAGAGCATCGCTCGGAACTCATCTTTCTTTTTTTCATAAGAGGTTACACAGTACCACGTAACTCGTAATTTCTCCAAGATATTTTTTTTTCTTATTTCAAGGATTTTGTAGCCTTCTCCTTCTCTTCTTGGACTCATTGAAGTCGAGCCTCTATTCCATCGGCAAGTCTTCAAATTTGGGTTAGCTCATCCCCCAACTCTGCAATCTCTTATGAGGAAGGTGCAGTAGGGACTGCCCGAACCGAGCAAATAGATTCTTGTACTTCACTCAATTCCTTTTCTATCCTACCATATAGGTCGTTGTTCTTCACTCCATATCTTTGCAAGAGATGCTCATATGCATCCTCCATTGCTCTATGGAATAGATTGATATCATATTCTATGACTATGAGTGTCACCTCCAAATGAGGCTTACTGGCATGGATCTCCTTTTTGTTGAAGATTTCTGTGGAGAAACCTTCCTCTTCCGATGCAACGTCTAACAGGTTAAATAAGTGAGTGTCATAACAGATTCTTCTAACAGGAAGGAATGATTCCATTAATGAGAATTTGTTCATTATGGCATGGTCTCAACATCCAAAACATGGTCTATGCTCCCATAAATGTGTTTCCTATCCATTCTAGAGCATTGTTCTAATGGTTGGAGCACCTCCAATGGTCATATATCATCATCGAGGCAAAGTCCCATTATGTGCGGTCCTGCTTTTCTGGCGAGGTCCAAAGCCTGCAACCCTGCCTCCTATGAAGTCATCTCTGTAACTGCCTATAGATTTTCTAACTTGGCTTTCTTCTTACTGATCTTCCTCACCTTCTTTCCTATGATTTGAGTTTCTCTAACTGTTTCTAGGTTCCTCTTTCCATTCTTATTCTTAGTTTCTCCTATCGTAGTGACTTCGCAGTTATGATGTACTTCCAATGGATTTGAAGTTAATATCCTTTACCTTACCACTTATTTGGTGTATTTACTTTCTTCTTTCATGGATAGGTCCCTTAATCCTTCTTGCTCTCTTCCAATTTTGACAATTAATTCTCTTTCCTTCTGCTGCTTTGACTTAACTTCTCATTCTTCTATCAGTCAATCTATTTTCCTATCTATGAAATCCCTTAGTTCTTTATTTTTCTTTTCAATAGCTTCTTCCTCTGCTTTCCTTTTGATATTATCTTTCTCAATCCAAGTCTTTCCTAACAAAAGAGGGAAAGGGGCATTTTTATCAACAAACTTAATGACTTCAAATTCCTCTTCAGTCGATGTTCCATGAATAATAATAGGTACATTAGTAAATCTTCCACATAGGGTTATCATCTTTCCTTTGAACAAGCCTATCCTTCCCAATGAAGGCACCACATTAGGCTTCCGCAAAATTTCCCAAGTGCTTTCTGTCATAATATTCACTTGTGTTTCCTCATCCAAGACACAGTCTATGTCGAAGTCTCCTATTCTTGTACCTATGAGTTGTTTTTCTTTCATGATCTCTAGTAAATTGACATCTTTGTGATCATTCATTTCTTCTTTTAACTGTACTAATTTAGTTTGAACTTCCTCTAATCCTTGATCTTTCTGATCTTCTAACATGATCTTATTCTCTTAACTCATTTTCATTTGTTCAACTTTAGCAATCATCCTTGGGTGATCCTCAACCTCATGACCAACAATTTTACAACAAAGACAAATATGACCTATACCAGGGAATTTCTTAGCAAGATGTCCTAGTCTTCTGCAGTTATAGCATAGGGTCAATCCTCTCTTCCTCTTGTACTGAGCACTAGGATCACAGTGTTGGACCTACAATCTACAAAAATTCTTTCTAGGTTCCTGCATCCACTTGTTAGTCAAAAAACAATTTCTATGCATAGGAATAACATATCTTTCTTCATTTCTGTTAGCCTTACTTAGATCAACTATTTATTCTTGTTGTACCCTAGCTTTCAGACTAGTACATAATCTATGAAACATACCTAAATTCATGCTTTCGAAAAAAAAAATCTCTTATCTTTTTCTTATCAAAGTACAAATCTTTACCTCTTTCAAGAGCTTACCTCAGATCGGGTTTCTTTCTTAGCACAAAGATTCGCAAGTCAAGTATAATGTTGTGAACTACAATGATATATCTATGCACAGAGCTTCTCTTTTCTTTACTTCAGTTCCAGCAATCACAGTTCCAGGTCTCGGCAACAGAACCATTTGTTGGCACAGGGTCAGACCCAGGGTTCAATGATTCAACAATGCACCAACAAAACCCTAACTACCGGCCCTTTCAGTAACACCTGCGAAGAAGGAAAAGTCTCACCCAAGGTAGAGGTCGAGGGGGGGTTACATGACTCAGGTGTCTGTAACCAATATGGGACATAGATCTGTGATTATAATACTTCACAAAGTACTTAAAATATAACATGCATTATCTTATCAACTTCATTCACATCGCATAACAAACGCTAAGGATAGATCGGTGCAGTAACAATGAAAAAATACAAATCTCACTTAGCATCGTAAGTTATATCTAGCACCTTCAACATAAATAAAGCACTAAGCATTCATAGATCTATCTATCATATATATAAATCAATTCAATAAGCAGATTCACAACATAAACATCATATCACAAAGAAAACCATCACCACATAATATACGTGGTTCACCGTAGTGTGGGGCTACATCCACCAACTGCTTCTTCTTCTTTATTAGGCTTCAATCTCTTACATTATTCTTCTCCTATGCACTAAGCCACAAATCCAAGATTTGCACCAGATAGGTGATTTGTGCACTAAGCACCAGATCCACCTTCCCAAAATTAGGTCAAGGCAGAGATCCAAATCCTCTATCAAGAATAGAGCCTTACAATCACAATCTATTGCACTAAGCAACCCAAAACTACTTTCACTTAGCCTTGCAAGATATCAACTCCTTTCTAAATTACATTCTTACTTATTTACACTTTTACATTTACAAAAAGGCCTAATCATGGATAAACCCATGGGCCGACATCCCATAACCCATTACAAAACTGTAAGAACCCCAGGACGTGTCTAAAAAGCCCAAAAAATAAGTGATATCTGTGATCTCAGCTCCGCCTAGGCACTCCTTCCTCGATCACCATGTCAAAGTCCAAAAAGTGGTCAAACCTGACCAAGATTTCCTCAAAACTTGGTCAAGGGACAACAATAGTAGAAGCCTTAAATAAATTTAAGGCTAATGTGTCGATCATGGACATGTGCAGGATTCCCCAACAAAAGGATTTTTTGTTGCATGCCTTAAAGTCAATAGAATCCCTTATAACGAGCACTGACCTAGGTGAGGTACCATCTCCCACAGATTTAAATAATAAACCAAATGTGAATGCATTCTCTTTAGACAAAATAGGAAATCCTTTTGTCCCACCTTTCCTTTTAACATTTGAAGTCTTCAACAAAAAAATCCATAATTGCTTAGTCAATTTAGGGGCATCCTCCAATGTCATGCCATTGTCAATCTGCAAGAAATTAAACGCAATCCCGCTCAAAAGTGATTAACACGTTATACAACTAGACAAAACTCAGGTAAAATTTATTGGGGAACTTAAATATTTCATGATCAAAATGTCTACACACCCAAAATGTGTTCGAGTAATTGACATAATTGTAGTAGACATCCCAGATGCTTATGGACTTCTACTTAGTCAAGATTGGTCCGAGAAATTGAATGGATACTTTAGTACAGAATGGTATCACCTCTATTTTCCATTAAAGGGGCATACAAACATGATTAGGATCGATAGGGAAATATATCTTAAACATATTGTCACCGATTTAGAATCCTTCAATGAACCCTCATCGACAGATTTCCCCAAGATAGGAAACTACTCCTGCGATTCTAATTTCGGCAATTTTTCCCCTCTCTCTTCTTATGTACCTCTCACTCAGAACTCCGAAATGAATTTTCAAGTGAATCTACTGGAATTCGTAAAAGAAAACATCTTTTGTCAGGAGCCTCTATTAGAAATAACAGACAGGGAATACAGAGATGAGAAAATAACTAGGCCTGAAGAAGTTGCCAATTTTTTCTCACAAGTTTGGAAGTTGTACTTTGATGGGTCTAAATCACAAGAAGGGTCGAGATAAAGATGTATTCTCATTGAACCAAAGGGGAAATGTAATTTCCTATCCTGTAGACTAGAATTTGAATGCACCAATAACACTGTTGAGTATGAAGCTCTAGTTCATGGATTGAAGAAAGCCATAGACTTAAACATTAAAGAAATCAAATTTTTTGGGGAATCTGAAATTATTGTTAGGAAAGTGAAGAATATTGTCCATTTTAATTCACCCAACTTGAGAAATTACTAACAAGAGGTGCATATACTAATAGAACATTTTGAGGCCTTCAATAATACTATTGTTCTGAGGACAAAGAATACTCTTGTTGATTCCCTAGCCACTGTAGCCTCAAGGTTATCCCCTTTACAAGACTATGAATCCTCCAGGTTCACTGTGGAACTACTATACAAGCCACCAGTACCCATGAATATTTCTAATTGAAATGTTTTTGAAGGAGATGAACATATTGTATATTTTCTAACTAATCAAGAGAATTTTAAGCATTTGGTTATTAATGATGAGGTATTCCAAGATAAACTGGAACAAACCAATTTCCACGAATAGATGAAGGGAACATATCACTCTAATAATAAACCAAGGATCCACATGATAGCTAAATGGGTATCCAATTTGGAGAACCTTTTCAACCCAAGGGAAAGATTTAAAGGGTCAAAGAATACAAAAACAGGGAGTCCATGTCCTATATACGAGACTATAAATATAGGAACCCTAGAAAACCCTAAGAATGTCAATCTACGTAAAACAATGTCTAAATAAGATAGGAAAGATTATCTCAAACTTTTTAGAGAATATCAAGATGTCTTTGCATGGTCCTACCGAGAATTGAAAACTTATGACACTTGCATTATCTAACAAACCGTCTCGTTAAAATCCTGAGTAAAAACCTTCCAACAAAATCTCAGGAAGTACCATCCATCTCTAGAACCCCTGATGTATCAAGAACTAAAGAAATTGTTAGATGCTAAGATTATATTCTAGGTTAGACACTTTTCCTGGGTGGCCAATTTGGTTATTGTCAGGAAAAAGTCTGGGGAGATTCGTCTGTGTGTAGATTTGAGAAACCTTAACAGAGCATTAGAAAAGGATAACTACCCAGTCCCACCAATGGAACAGCTCTTGTAGACCATGTCTGATCTGAAATATTTTCCCTTCTAGATGGCTTCTCAGGTTATAACCAGATCTTAGTTTTGGAGGAAGACCGATTTAAGACTACCTTCCAAACCAAGTGGGGAACTTTTTCTTATAAACAAATTCCCTTTGGGTTGATTACTGCTGTAGAAACCTTCCAAAGGGACATGGATGTAGTTTTTTTAGGATTGATTAACAAATGTTTAGTAGTATATTTGGACAAAATAATTGTGTATTCAAAGAGCAGAGAAGACCACATCCAACATCTAACCCAGATTTTTGAAAGGTGTAGGAAATATGGAATATCTTTAAACCCTAAGAAAACTATATTTGGTGTCGAGGAAGGGAAACTACTAGGTCATATTATATCTCAAGAAGGAATTTGTATAGATCTTGAATGAATAAAGGCAATAGCTCAGCTTCCCTTGACCCATAACAAAAAATGTTGTGCAATCCTTCTTTGGGAAAATTAACTTTGTGAGTAAGTTCATGCCTGATTTCACTGAAACTATCAAACCCTTACAAAAAATGATTCGCAAGGATGGAGAATTTAAGTAGGGTGACAATCGGAAATATTCCTTTTGTTAATTTTTAAGCTATTATTAGAGTTATTTTCATTTCAATAAATAACAATAGCATAAGATAGGATCACTGAGAAATACACAATCTCAAGAGACACATCATTTATCCTAGGAAACCCTCACGGGGGAGAAAACCGAGCAAAACTTCCTTATTATAGATATCCAATACAATGCCAAGAGATAACGCAAACAAATACAGAAAGTCCTCTCCCAAGGATGCACCTCTCTCTCTCTCTCTCTTCTACAACTGCAGCTCTAAAACTTGTCTCTCAATGAACAAGTGAGTGTGTGTCTAAGTGAGGCTCTAGCCTCCTTATTTATACAAGTCTGGCATGTGTGGAAGTGTCTCTTCACTGGCAGGGCCGACTTCTCAATCTAGGTGATTATAACCACTGTTATCACTGAAATTTCGTCTGCACATGGCAACAAGAACTCCACATCATCAAAACAGCAATGAAGTCATTCATGGCACTGAATTAAGTTCATAGCATTCCAGA
>SNQJ01S0123479.1:26741-40312 GCA_010110895.2 Picea sitchensis | reverse complement strand
CTTTTAATTAATTTTTCTTTATAATCTTTAAGCATGTATCCAATTAGGGTCGTTACAAACACCTCATCTAAAGTGAAACAATTAATATCATTAATACAACGAAATATACGATGCCAATAAACAAGATTAACATAGACTTACAATGTGCAAATATAATATGTGTGACCTTGCAGAATGGTAGTCCTCAAAATTTTCGAGAGGACTACCCATTAAAGCATAAAAAAACACAAGTGAGTTTTCTTTATATAATGTAGTGCTAGTGATAGAGAGGATATGGGAGGACCCCAAGGCCTTGAAGAAACCCTCCCTTAGAATATATTTTTGGTATGCAACAACACTTGTATCTCCAATCAAGGGACTGACCCAAAATATCCACTACCATGTAGACAGTATCCCAAACAATTAAATACACTACTCACCCAACAAAATCCATTCAGATCTAAAAAGAAAACACTGAAATCATAATTGTTTTTTTTACATGGTTATCCCAAGATTTTTGGTGGTTGTAAACCATAGTTGGCCCAAAGCTACTAGTAAGGTTGATACCTATTCCTGTAGGATGTGACGTGAATTGTTTCCAAATTCACCACAAATATCATGAACCAGATTGGAAGCAGAGCCAAAACCTACATGCACCGTTTTTCACATCGACCTTAACTTAGCATAATTGACCTTTCATAAGAAAAAATTAAAAATAATATTTTTGATTGATTAAATCCTCATCATATAAATCATAATCATTTGTGCATTTGTGTCATTAAAAGAACCCGGAAATGTCTATCAATATAAATAAAATTAAAAAACTTTAAGAAAAATACATATGAAACTTATGAGAAAATCTCATTACCAACAAATGTGACTCAATAGCACAACATCCAACTCTAACATTCCCATCGTTATGAATAAGCTACAATCATGGATAACTCAACAACACAGCATCCAACTCTAACATTCCCATCATTATGAATAAGCTACAATCATGGATAACTCAACAACTAAACCTAATAGAGAACAACATGCTTTAAATCTATGATATCTTTTTAAGTTAAACAAAAATATTATATAGTATAATATTATTTTATATTTATTCAACTATAAAAGATTCCATAAACACTTTTTTAATTTATATCTAATATAAATGTGAATATTTTATTTTCCTAAAAAAAAAATCAATAATAATAAAGTACCATGTACCATTTTAGTTACCTTTCAATTTTTTTTCTCAATTTAATATTAATAATAATATCATTTGTATTCAGGGGAAGTAGGTGCGGGGTTCTCTACGAATCTAGAGGAAAAACAATCTTGAACTATTACTGGAATCTTGGGAAAGACACCAACAATAAAGCAGTGGAGTATGCACTTCTCAAAGGACTTCAACTAGCAAATCAAAGACAAATCCATATCCTAAATGTAGTAGGCGACTCAAAGACAATCATAAGGATGATGAACTAGGGTTCTGATCCAAAACATTCGAGCCTAAAGAGGATAATAGAAAGAATCTGTATAATCACAAGGACTCTAAATACAAATGTTTTACACGTATTGAGAGATAATAATAAGGAAACAGAAAAAATGGCTAATGAGGCCATTGGGAGACCTCCTGGAACCTTAGGGGTGGAGGGTAAGGAAGGTCTAGCCCCCCTAGTATAATGCCTTCACATATGACCAAGAGTCAATGAGCAAAGGCCACGGGGGTGAACACTTGGAGCCCCAGCATGAGTCGAGACAAGTGGAGGAGGCAATTGGCAGGTGAAAAGATAGGGCCTCATCGACCAAGGATAAATTGGGCTAACGATAACTCGTACGAGTATTTCATTATGGCATGGGGTGGTTCACTTGATTACCTAGTTGAGTTCGTGGGTAATAGATTGTCTAAGACTATGAAATAGATGGGTCGTGCATGCAACAATCTTGAAGTGGAGTGGAATTTTAAGGGTGACGATGGATTCAGTCCTTGGCATGGAGATTTGTAGGATCTCAGTACAACGCTCCACGTAGAGGTTATGGTTTATATTTTTGACACAAATTTAGAGCTGATTTTCACATGGGGTGAATTATCTCAGCGATTCTGGGCAGTATCTCTGTAGTGGCGAATTCCCTTTGAGTTTAATCTGAGCCCTCTGTACTTTGTGTTCTCCCTAAATTGCATGGTCTTTTCTATGTTGGCGCCTCAAAGACCTCAGACAACCCCTCTGTTGCAGCGATCCTTCGAGCCTTCCCATATTCTCGCTCAGACCTTTGTCCTACGACCTCTTTTGGGACTCGACTCCTCCAAATCCAAATCCTCAGACCCCATGATTTCTAGTCCTTTACAGAATTGGGCCCTCCCCAACACCATGGACAACAGGCAGAAGAACCACAATGCACCAAGGATCACAATTTTACAATATCTTCTTGCTGGACATGACCAACAAGATCCAGAGTTAGAATGCGCAGGGTGTCAAAGGATGAGAATCCACATGGAAGCACTTAGTTCTACATTAACCTTCGAGCTTTACACCCTTTCTCAGCATAGGCACTAATTGAGAGACTGTAGGACGAAATCTTTGCACAGAGGAGCCAAATTGAGGAGCAACGCAGTTATATGGAGATCTTGCAAAGCCGAATGGATCAGATGGAAAGAAGTCACCAACAACCCAGTACCCCAACAAGCACCCAAGGAGCTTCGAAGAATATAACTTCAGCTAGAGTAAATCAAATCTTGGATCTCAACGAGCCCGTACCAGATCCAAATTGGGAGCCACATAGACACTCGAATATTAAAAAGGAACCGGGTAACTGAATTTGTAAAATTCAAGTGTCATGTTTAGTTTTACATTATATATAAACATAGTTTTCTATAAAATATACTCTTCGAATTACAATAGAAATGTTATAGCTAAGGAAGGAGGGAACTCAATGGACACAAATTTTGTATTAACAATCCCAATCTTCAAAGCTTCTATCTCTCGAAGGTCATTCATGACCTCCCTCTTTTTATACTAAAATGGATTTATCCACACTTTTTAATATAATTTTTCCCACTTCTTATTAAAAATAATAATAATATCATTTATGTCATAATATAAATGTAAATATTTTATTTTTCCAAAAAAAAAAAATCAATAATAATAAATTACCATATACCATTTTAGTTACATTTCAATTATTTTTTTTCCAATTTAATGTTAATAATACTAAAATGATTCTAAAACAAATAATGACTATATTACTATCCTATGCACTTTATATCGTTGGTATCTTAGCTTTTGTCCTCCTCTATATACTATTTTATTTAAAAAATTAAATCTTTATTTTTTAAAAAATATTTTTAATATTAAAAATATTATAATCATAAATATATACAAATTTACTATTCAAATCACATATTATCATATAGGTAAAAAATGCAATTCCTTTTATTTAAAAACAATAAAAGATACATCAAAGTACTACTACATATTCTATTATCAATATATACACATCTATTAATATATGTTTTCTTCTTTTACTTATTCAAATTAAGAAGAAGTAAAGTATGTGTATTTTTATAAATTTTTCTTAAGAAAATCTCATACTCCAAATGACCTTAAAATTAAATTATTATTATTATTATTTTTATAATAATAATAATAATAATAAATATAAAATTTATTATTATTATTATAAATATAAAATTTTTATTTCATTTTATTTAAATACAATGAATATAGATAAAAAGATACTATTTTATTACCAATTTAACAATTGTAAACAATTACATATTCTGTTAAAAGTCTAAAAATAATAATGTCAACCACTTCATCTTCCAAAGTGATGCTAATCTTGCATTACTTTTTATGTTCATAGCATTGGAATGGTCCTTCCACAATTAAATCACTAAATTGAATCATTAATGTAGTTACTCTCACTTAGTATCTTGTCTATTAATAACGTTATTAAAGAAATATTTGTTTTGAAGTATAATTAGAAATTATTTAGTTTTCTTGGTATAGTTTAAATACATATTCACCAAAAATTTACAAGTTATATATTTTTAAATCAAATATTAACCTTCGTACATATATGATTTTTCAAATTGAAATGGTAATCTAGAATACTGTACATCCGTAACAATCCAAAATGAGAAAGTTCGAAAAATATCTCAACTAATCCATATACACAAGTCAATATTCAAAGAAGCGTGGGAAGCAACATGCATGGCACCTTCCAACACTGTGTTGCAAGTACCATCGGGGAAGAAATTTCTAGTGAAGCCAGTGACGTTTCTTGGTCCTTGCAAGTCTCATATTTCAGTTGAATTAAGAAATTTGCATGTTGGATTGTATGCTTTTTAATATGATAGACGTCGAGTATCATGAAAATTCCATGTTAAATTGGCTGCTGAGATCATAAACTTGCAGATTACAGGAACAATAGTTGCACCCAAGGAACCATCTGCATGGAATAACATTGAACTTGATCTATGGCTTCGATTTTCTGGTATATCTGGGTTGACCATAGAAGGTGGTGGTGTCATAGATGGTCAAGGCCAGAATTGGTGGTCTAAATCCTGCAAAGTGAACAAACAACACGTAAGGGTTTCGTTTAACTACTTTGTTTCACCTTGTTTTTGTCACCGTTGTTTACATGTGGCCCCGAAAAATTCGGTGGTCATGTTAAACCATACAAAAGTGTTTCATTCATTCGCACAATCTCCTGCCATACACCGCTCTTATCCTCCATCTCAACCGCCATTGAAAATCCTGTCGCAATCTCGGGATAGGAGGGTGGACATTCCCTGCCGCAATTTTCTACCATACACTGCTCTTCTATTTCTTCATCTCTTCCGCCATTGAATATCCATGTCCGACTCCACCGGAATTCACCTCGAGCCTCTTGACAAGCACCTTCCACAGTCTTTCCTTGACTCATCTAACAATTACCATTAAACAACAATATAGTAGTATATATCGGTTGCTTCCATTTATATTAATCACCACAAATGTTCGTGTGTGCAAGGTTTCTTGGATGTGGCTCCTCTGGTTTGTTTCCAGCCTGCAAGCGTGACTTGATTGCCTTGCTTATTTTCTTGAAGAAAGACACAATGTTATAAATAGTTTTTTAGTTTTATATAAATTTTAATTGGAGGAGGTTGTGCTCATGGAGTGGGTTTGGATTCTGTGTTTGGTCTGACAGGCAATGTCTATTACTGGATGTTTGAATGTTTTGATAAGAAATTTTCACTTTGTCAATAGCCAACGAATGCATCTCGTAGTGGTGGACTCTTCCAAGATCCAATTAATCGGGCTAGAGATACAAGCTCCTAAAGAAAGCCCAAACATTGATGGCATTCATATACAAAGAGTTCAGAATGCCCAAATAGATAACTGTTGTTAGGATGTAATCATTTCTCACCGCCTGTGTAAATGGTGCATCGGTGGCTGTCTTGACTCTTCAAAACTCGATGATTAACCACCGATTACTATTATGTCCCATATTACTTAAGCGGTGGCCACCTTAACCTTTCAAGGAAACCAGACACCCTCATCACCTTGATTAAACCTTTTAGAAGATCGAAGGGGAAATTTGTTAGTGTTTAAATACCACAGTTGAATTGTAATTTTGTGACGCACAGACATACAAGAAGCTTGAAAGCACATTGAAGATAATTTTCTATTTTGTATTTGGAGGTGTTCTCTCTGTTTTTTACCTTGTTTTTTATTAAGTTTGTAAACTTGTCTGATTTCTTGATTGGATTAGTTATATTGATTTTAATTTGACTAAACTCAGTAACTATTTGGTTTTACTGATTGCAAACCTGGTCCCACATTTATTCCGAGTTTATTTGTTGGAGTGTGTGATTTTAAAAGAACATTGAATAAAAGGTTGTTATTTTGCATTCAGAGTTTACTCTGTTAAAAGTGCGTGGAGTTATTTAGTCTCAAAACCCCAAACCTGAATTGGTGGGCCCAAAGCTTATTCGCCTTTCGCGATTCGGGATTAGTTGTTTCATTTTCCTTTTGCACTGCGTGTTTGTAAACCCCAAAACCCCGAAGTGTTGGGCCCACAACTTATTCACATTTCGTGATTCGGAAATTCACATGGTGTTTTGTTTTTTGTGTTCGGCATTTGTAATCGCCGAAACCCGATCCCCGATAAGCCTCTATTTTCCACATTTGGTATCAGAGAAAGTAGTGTATTCTGCTATTGCTTAGTTCATTGCAGATTATTCCTGTTGGTGCCAAATTTTATTCTCTCATTTTCCTGCGTGAAGGTTTATTTAATTCCTTTCAAATTTTATATAAATGGCTGCGTCTGGTAGTAGTTCTTCTCAAGTTCAAGCTCCTATCTCGAGCAAGAAGTCATATGACTCTTGGTATATTCGAATGAGGACGATTTTGTGTTCTCAGGATTTATGGACCTATGTTATTGATGGTTATGCTGAGCTAGCTGATGTAGCAGCAGAATTGGCTCTCTCTAATGCTGACCGTGTTTTGTTGAAGGAAAGCATGAAGAAGGATAACAAGTCTCTTGGATTAATCCAGCAAGGATTAAATGAATCCATTTTTACGAAGATTTCTAGTGCTGCATCTTTGAAGATGGCTTGGGACATTCTTGAAACCTGTTATCAAGGTGTGTCCAAGGTGAAGACAGTCAAGTTGTAGAACTTGAGAAGGGATTCTGAAAATTTGAAGATGAAGGATAATGAAAGTGTTGATACTTTCATGACTCAAGTAATGAGTGTTGTGAACCAGCTTAGGTAGTATGGAGATGATATTGAGAATAAGAGAGTTATTGAGAAAGTGATGAGAAGTTTACCCAAGAAGTTTGAGCATGTTCTTGTTCCCATAGAGGAATTTAAGGATTTAAGTCAAATGCAAATTGATGAGTTAACTGGTTCCCTTGTTGCTCATGAATCTAAGATATCTAGATATGAAGAAGGATCATTGGAGCATGCTTTCAAATTACAGCTACATTTTACTAGAGGCAAAGGCAGAGGAAGGTTTTATACTCGTGGAAGAGGAGGTCAATTTTCTGGTCGAAGGGACAACAGAGCTGAATCAGAGTCTGAGCAGAAGTTCCAACAGAATCCTCCTACTTTAAGAGGGAGCAGCAACAAGCCCTGGCAACAAGAAAATCAGAGGTATGATAAAACTAAAGTACAATGTTATTATTGTAAGAAGTTTGGGCATTTTGCTAACAAATGTTGGAAGAAACAGGCAGATGCTGGAAATCAGTCTGCACATATTACAAATGAGTCTGAGGATCATCAAAATCCTGTGTTTTTGCCCTGTAATGTCACTCAGGAAAGTGAAAATGATATTTGGTTTTTGGATAGTGGTTGCAGTAACCACATGACTGGCAATAAGGATTTATTTTCATTTATTGACAATAGTATTCAGTCTGAAGTAAAACTGGGAAATGACTGTAAGGTTACAGTTAATGGTAAAGGTGTAGTTTCAGTTTACACTAAGGATAATCAAAAAAGAAATATTGATGATGTTTATTTTCTGCTTGGTCTAAAATGAAATCTTATTAGTGTTGGACAACTGATGGAGAAAAAGTACAAAGTGTTCTTCAAGAACAAGGTATGTACAATCTATGATAAATTTCCCAGCAAACAGTTGATTGCAAAAGTAGAGATGACCAATAATAGAATGTTTCCACTTGTTATGAGAAATGATTTGAGTGGTTCTTTGAATGTTTATAAAGATGGAAGTTTAGATGAATCTTGGTTATGGAATTTAAGATATGGTCATTTACATTTTGGTGGCTTAGATCTGTTACAGAAGAAAAATATAGTAAAGGGGTTACCTTGTATTCAACAACCTGCAAGTTCTTGTGAGAGATGCATACTTGGAAACCATCACAGAGAGAAATTTGTTTCAGGTGTTTCCTACAGAGCAAAAGCTCCATTGGAAATTGTCCACACAGATTTATGTTGACCTATGCAAACACCTTCTTTAACTGGATGTGTTTATTTTATGACTTTCATTGATGATTTCAGTAGGAAGACTTGGTTGTATTTGTTGAAGTAGAAATCTGAAGCCTTTGATGTTTTTAAGAAGTTTAAGTCTATGGTTGAGAATGAGAGTGGTCAAACCATTAAAATCTTAAGGTCTAACAGAGGAGGTGTATACAAACTTATTGGATTCATTGAATTCTGTGATCTTCATGGAATTAAAAGGAAGTTTACTACTCGATATACCCCACAACAAAATGGAGTGGCTAAAAGGATGAATCAGACCATCATGGATATGGCTCGAAGCATGTTGAAAGAGAAGCATCTTTCAAATGAATATTAGGGAGATGTGGTTCTTTGCCCTGTTTTTATCTTGAATAGAAGTCCGACCAAGATCGCGAGGGAGCGTGTACCTCAGGAAGCCTGGGATGGTAAGCCTTGCAATATTTCTTATTTTAGAATTTTTGGATGTGTTGCATTTGCGCATGTGCCTGTAGAAATGAGGAGGAAGTTGAATGATAGAAGTGAGAGATGTATCTTTGTTGGATACAGTGAAGAGTCTAGGGCATATAAACTCTACAATCCCATCACCAAAAAGAATGTAATCAATAGAGATGTTCAATTTAAAGAAAATGAAGCCTGGGATGGAAGTATTGACAAATCTGTTTCAGAGGGAGTTGTGTTACCCTGTGAAGATGAGGATGGAGCTAAGCAGGCTGAAGGAGATGGACAGTTGGTTCCACATGCACATACGCCTACAGCAAGAAGTCCAACAAGGCAAGCGCGAGATTTCATCCCATCTCAATTTGGAACACCCAAAATTCATGAGCGTGGTGAGCCATCTGGACATGGTGGACATCAAACAGATTCACAGGTAAGTAGTGAATCAAATCCTACTTTAGCTTCATTGAAAAACAAATTTAAAGGACAAAAGACTAGAAGTTTAAGAGAATTATATGATCAAAATGAAGAAGTAGATCAGATTTCAAATTTTGCATTAATGGCATGTGAACCTGTAAGTTTTAATGACGCTGCTAAAGATGATGTCTGGATAAAAGCAATGGATGAGGATATTGATTCCATTGAAAGAAATAACACTTGGGATCTTGCAGATTTACCTAAAGGTAAGAACACTATTTGTGTTAAGTGGGTTTATAAAACTAAGCTGAATGCAGATGGTGAAGTTGAAAAGTACAAGGCAAGACTTGTAGCTCAGGGATTTAGTCAGCAACTTGGTATTGATTAGAATGAAACATTTGCTCCTGTAGCTAGAATTGACACTATGAGAATGGTCTTAGCTATTGTAGCTCAGAATAGATGGATCATGCATCAGATGGATGTTAAGTCTGCATTCTTGAATGAATATTTGGAAGAAGAGGTTTATGTAAGACAACCTCCAGGTTATGAGATTGATAAGCACAGAGATAAAGTTTACAAGTTAAGGAAAGCTTTATATGGATTGAAGCAAGCATCCAGAGGATGGTATAGCAGGATTGATGAATACCTGATTAGTGTTGGATTCAACAGAAGTCCAAGTGATCCAACCTTGTATACAAAGATAAATCAAGAAGGTAAAATTTTGATTGTATGTCTGTATGTTGATGACCTGATTTTTACTGGAGATCTATCTGTAGATGATTTTAAAAATGCCATGAAAATAGAGTTTGAGATGACTGATTTAGGATTGATGAAGTATTTTCTTGGAATTGAAGTGGATCAATCTGATGATGGCATTTTCATTTGTCAAACTAACTATGCAAATGAAGTATTGAAAAGGTTTAGAATGTTGAATTGTAAACTAGCTACAACACCAATGGCAACTGGTATTAAACTTAGCAAGTATGATGAGGGATCATATGTTGATCCAACTCTATATAAAAGGTTGGTTGGAAGCCTTATGTACTTAACAACAACCAGACCTAATATCATGTTTGTTGTAAGTTTGATTTCGAGATTCATGGAGACTCCGAAGAGTACTCATTGGCAAGAAAGAAAGAGGATTCTGAAATATGTTGTTGGAACCACTGACTTTGGTATCCGATACACATCAAGTTTAAACTTTGAGCTGATCGAATATACTGATAGTGATTTTGCAGGTTCCATTGATGACAGGAAAAACACATCTGGGTATGTGTTCAGTCTTGGATCTGGAGCAGTGGCATGGGCATCAAAGAAAGAACCCATAGTGATTCTATCTTCTACTGAGGCAAAGTATGTTGCAACAGCTGCAGCTGCCTGTCAAGTTGTGTGGATGAGAAGAGTCTTGAATGAATTGTTGCATGAGCAGAATGATGCAACCCAAATTGTCTGTGACAATAAATCTTCTATTGCACTGTCAAAGAATCACGTTTTTCACAAACAGAGTAAGCATGTATTGATACAAGGTATCATTTCATTCGAGAGCTGGTAAATGGTAAAGAAATTTCTGTTCATTTCTGCAGGTCTGAAGAACAATTTGCAGACATATTTACGAAGCCTTTGAGAAATGAATTGTTTAAAACTCATAGAAATAATATTGGGGCCTCTAAGCTGTAATGCATTGTTTACATCAATTTTGTTTTACATGTTTTAGTTTGTTTTTGTTCTGAAATGATTAAGAGGGATTATGTCAGGATGTAATCATTTCTCACCGTCTGTGTAAACGATGCATCGGTGGTCATCTTGACTCTTCAAAACTCAAGGATTAACCACCGATTACTATTATGTCCCATATTACTTAAGCGGTGGCCGCCTTAACCTTTCAAGGAAACCAGACACCATCATCGCCTTGATTAAACCTTTTAGAAGATCAAAGGGACAATTTGTTAGTGTTTAAATACCACAGTTGAATTGTAATTCTGTGACGCACAACAGACAAGAAGCTTAAAAGAATATTGAAAATAATTTGCCATTTTGTATTCAGAGATGTTCTCTCCATTTTTTACCCTATTTTTTATTAAATTTGTAAACTTGTCTAATTTCTTGATTGGATTAGTTATATTGATTTTAATTTAACTAAACTCAGTAACTATTTGGTTTTACCGATTACAAACCCGATCCCACATTTATTCCAAGTTTATTTGTTGAAGCGCTTGATTTTAAAAACACATTGAATAATGTTATTTCGCATTCGGAGTTTACTTGTTAAAAGTGCATGGAGTTCTTTAGTCTCAAAACCCCGAACCCAAATTGGTGGGCCCAAAGCTTATTCGCGATCCCCGATACTTATTCCCATTTCGCGATTCCGATCAGCGTCCGTTTTCCACAACTGTGTCATCCGGAGAGGTTGGAATTTAATAATTTCACTGCTTTGCGCTAATTTGTTCATTCATATGTTCCCATTTAGCATAGATCCATTTGCATCCATTTGCTTTGCTGCTATAATTGCAAACCTTAATTTTACTTATTTAAAGTTCAGATTAACAAACACACGATAAGCATAGAAGGTCCTACTAATTATCATTATAAATACTGTAAAGCAGGGGATGATTGCATTTCCATTTCGTCTGGCTCATCTGCTATTAATGTCAAAAACATAAATTGTGGCCCAGGCCATGGCATAAGGTGAGATAAGTATTTTGGATCTTACCCTGCATAAAATACAATCCGAAGACACAATAAAGATGAAATCTCAATTGTACTTCTTTATTGCAGCATAGGAAGCCTTGGAAAGAATGGAGAAGGAGCAAAAATTGACGACATATCGAAACATCACTTTTATCGAAACATCCAACGGAGCCAGAATCAAGACTTGGCAGGTTGTGTACAGCTCCTTTAATTACTTTTATTCATCTTAAAACTAATTCTTGAAATTTGCATTATAATACGGCAATGAGTTATAGTTCGTAATTGACATTAATCTTAATGCTTTCCTAAATATACAGGGCGGTTCTGTCTATGCACGAAATATCAGATTTGAGGACATAGTGTTTAATAATGTTAGGAATCCGATTATCATTGATCAGTATTATTGCCATTCGACTTCGCCATGTAAAATTCAGGTGATCAACTAACCTCTCTCGGTATTTCCATATTTTCCCAACATGCCCTAGTGAAATATATATTTTCTCTGGGGATCAAAGTCCTCAAGTAATATATATCCATACAAATTATTTTTCCATTTCATTAACCTTGCGTACGGACATCTAATCTTTGTATGTGTAGAAGTGAAAACTATTGATATATTGCAATAATTTTTTCACAGGTTGGTTTTAAAGTTTGGAATCAATAATACTGTCTGTAATGATGTTGTGTGCAGCCGTCTGCAGTGCAAATACAAGATGTAACATATAGAAACATCCACGGAACGTCATCGAAGGATGTGGCTGTGAATTTTTCGTGCAGTGAAACAGTTGCCTGCACAAGAATTACTTTGACAAACGTTAAGATAACTTCAACGACTGCAAATAAAGCAAAGTCAGTATGTGTCAATGCTTTGGGAAGGGCTTTTGGGGCTATTTTGCCACCCAGCTGCCTGGAAAACTAGTCCGGTCCCTTGGATTTGTTTAAAAACATCAGAATAAATCATGGCCAAACTTGGTGACTTTAGATTTCGAAAGTGGTACAAATTTCAAAAATAATAAATGTAGAGTGGAGGCTGTTTTGCTGGAGTCCATTGAAGCGGAAACATTTTTCTTTCATTGAGGCGTGTTTATTGGAGCATAGCGATAAGATTCAGTTATATTGATTTTGCTGTATGCGAATCTACTTTCTATTTGTATTTGACAATATAGTTGTATTTCATACAGTTTAATCTATAAACTTAAAAATATTAAATATTAAACAAAATTAAAACATTTATAAAGATAATCTACTTGCCAAATTTTCTGATTTGAAATATATTTTTCCCCTACATCAACTCACCATTTTCTGATAAACTCACCATGTTCGATAAGTTTATTATTACCTGAAGAGCGCCATCTAGAAGCGTAGCACACATTAGATAACACTTCGAAATCGGAGCGCTATTTACTGGGCATGCAAGTGAAAAGTTAAGTTATCAAAGTATGGGTGATATCGAAATTTTCACATGGAATTATGGTTTAGTTCAGGATTTTCGAGAAACGAAATTGAACCTATTCGACTAGATTCAGTTTTGCAGAAGTTGGCAACTCAACAACCCAAGCTTTTGATTATTGAGAGAAGCTATTAAACAGAAGAAGCTTGATTGTGGTAGCCTCAGTTGTTATAATGAAAATATCTATTGAGTGGGCTGTATCGTCGTGAACATTCCTCGTTTCCCAGATGTATGAAGAACTATTCTATATGGGAAAATTCAAAATTTTGAATATTTTAATAAAATATAATTTTTGAGAATCTTAATAAAATATAAATTGTTGAAGCATTTAGAGAATAAGGAAGTTGTGTTAATTGGGTTTACTTTATGGGAGGAATGATTGTTTTCTATGTATATCATAAGGAGCGATGTTACAAAGAGTGAGATTTGAAGGAGCAATGTCACAAGGAATGTTTCTTTGTATTATATTTGTATTATATTGTTAATATAGTCAATTGAATTATATTTGTATAAGTATTAGGAAGAATAATTGTTATCCTTTCTACTCATGTTCAATTCTAGTAACATATTAAATTCTTAATTAAAAATTGATCATATAAATACAGTAGATTTAACAAGATAATAATTTGATAAATATAAATTTATATA